>PVKA01007605.1:30475-77088 GCA_004027165.1 Ctenomys sociabilis | reverse complement strand
TCAACCAAATTTCTCACATTTACTGAAGGCTACAAAAAGGCAGAGAAACATGCATCTCTAATTTGCTGTAAGCAAGCTGTTCTTTACATCACCTTCTAGCCTTCACCAAATTATAAGTTTACTGTCTCTAGTTGGTAACTTCCTAGGTGAAGGAACGAAGGACAGACAGGTCACAAATCTGTTACCATGTCTGCAGCTTGCTGGAATTACAAGGGGCCAGTTTCCTAGGCTCTGTTCTTCCTTCCTTGTTCTCTGGTGACAGTGAGCTTCTGACTCACATCACTGCAATGACTTGTTCCATGTTGTAGTTGGAATCAAGCAAGCAAAGCTCGCTGCACTGAAGCACTGGCTCCAGCTGTCAGCGGAAGCCCACACCTGTAATCCCGGCACTCACAAGGCTGAGGAAGCAGGATCTCTGTAACTTACACAACAGCATGTGCCACACAATGAGTTCAGAACCAACCTGAACTACACAGTGAGACAATGTCCCCACTCCCTGCCAAAAAAGGTTTCCACAGCTTCAGATTTCCAAACCAGCCAGCTACATTTCACCATCCTCATAATAATATTGGTAAGAAAAATATGGTTGTTGATATTTTACTTCCCTAAACAGGCATATTAATAAAGCAAAACGAATGTTGCAAAATCTTCTACAATCCTCAGTTAATCTCTTTAGAGAAAGAGTGTTAAATATTTGGCAAGCAATAGTCTCAGAATAAGGACAGTTCATGAAAAAGGTATTGTGCTCACATTTTCTTTTCCTTTTTACTCTCATATCATTGAGATAGTCATAGATTGGAACTTACAAATAAATACCTTATATATCCTCTTTCTTTTATACCCCCACTTGGAGAAACACCTAATTGGTATGCAATTCTAAGTGCTATGTGAGTCAAATAGAAATCTTGGCCACACCAAGAAAATACCTGTTATTTGGTACAGAGCAAGATTGCTACAGCTTAGAAAAATCTATACTTGTCAGCTATTTTGCTGCCTGCAAGAGCACCATTAGTTGTTATTTAGCACTTAACACTCAGGTCAGCACTTATCTAAATGAGTCTCCATGTGGCATGTGTGTCCGTTTTCACATGCAGAGCCTCCTAGATGTGTCATTCAGGACTCTTCCAGTGAGAGGGAAGATAGAATAAAACAAAACTGTCTTTAGTAAGGAACTGCATTTATTGACTCAAACCACTGAGAGGTCCAGCACAGTCCAGCTTCAAGAATGCAGACCCAGAAAAATATTCCAATATAGTCCAGAAGTCCATAAAATAGTGGGATATCCATAGGGCTCACAATGTCAGAAGTTGTTGACTTGAGCCTTTTACAGCTCAGCATATTTATATGGCTTTACTTTTTATACTTTTATATTTCGTTTTTATACTTTTCTGCTGGATGGTTAAGACCAAGATAAAGCAAGACCTGTATAACAAGAAAAGTAGCTTTTGTATATGGAAAGGTCAGTCATGTACCCTTTGGATTTACCCTGAAACCATGTACTGCACTTCGTAGACTCTTTGTCAGTGTTAGCCATGTGAATGAGTCACTGTCATTGCTTGACCAATTTGCTCTCTGTGAAAGCCTGAGAGAATGCCTTCTCTCCATCTGACTCTCCTTTGGCATCTGTGTTAGTTGATACATTCAGTCAACTTGGCTGAATCAGCTCCAGCAGTTCTCAGTGTGGGGCCCATCCCTGGAGGTGGGCAGGGCCCAGGAATCAAGAAAGGCTTCCTGTGACCCTACCTGGTTTCCTGCTGCTCTGTCCCACTTCCGTGGAGAAGTCCCAGTCTTTAGAGGAGCTTGACCTTCGCAGCCTCACCACTTTGGAAGAGCTATATCTGCAAGAACTGCTATTATTTGCCTTAGAGCTAGAGGAATATGGACTGAACCCTCCAGTAACAGTGAGCTAAATAAACCTTTCCTTCCTTCACTTTTGAGTGTTGGGTATTTGTCCCTGCAACCAGTAAAAAGTAACTAAGACAGCATCTCTGACAAAAGTAAACAAAAAAGAGGGATATACACAAAGCACTATTTTGTAATGAAAAAAATATATAACTGTACATACAAAATAGTTAGGATGGATATAGAGCTACTTTCTCCTAAGTTCAGTGAGGAGGATTTGTACTAATAGTGTTTAAACAAGATATCATATCTGCATCTTGTACTATGAATAACTAGTATAAAAACAACAATATGCAATGTATTATTGTAACTGTCCTACTAACCTGCTTTGAAACTGTCTCAATTCTATTTATTTCTCAATAAAATTAATATAAAAATTAATTAGTAGATTAAAAAAGAGGGGCCTGGGGAGATGGCTCAGTAGAAGAAGTGCTTCCCTGGCAAGTGCGATGGCCTGAGTTCAATCTCTGGTTCAGCCAAAATAAAAAAAAATAATAATAAATAATAAAAAACTTAGACTGCAGACCCAGAGGGTCCCAGTACCTCCCAAGGACTCACAGTGCTTCTCTCAGAGCTGTGTTTGTACCTCAGGCGCCCTTAGAATCAGTGAGGGCGAGCCTGCTGCAGCTTCACCTTTGCACATTGTCTCTCAGGCCATTTTCCAGGAAAGAAAAAGTTCCTTTTTTGCACATTAGCTCCGACATGAGCCCAGGAGTTGGAGCTCATTGGCTGGGAACCTATTTGGGATAGGCTACATGCATAGCGTCCCTGAATTTATAGCAAGTGGCCGTAAATCTGTTTTACCTACAGATGTGATGCAATGGTGACATAGTGCACAAAGGGAACAGAAACTGAGGAAAGAGTTCAAAGAGAAAAGCAAGTTTTCTTTTAATTAGAAGAAGAAAGAGGTAATGCTGGAGGATGGGCAAGATGAACTGCAGATTTCCCCACCCTGAGAACAATCAAAACACTTGCTACAGAAGTTGCCCCCTCCTCTCTGCTCTGGAGAATGACTTATAGTTTCCACACTTTGCCCTTCCAAAGACCTCAGTCTTCCAGATACCAAACTCTAAGATCACTACAACATTCAACAATAAAGTTCCAATTAGCAACTTGGGTCTCTGGAAACAACATGAATGGCTTCAGATATCTGTTGAAGACTGTAGCTGTTTTAAATGAAATGCCCTAAAATTGAGGGCGGGAGTATTTCAAAGAATTTGTAAAGTTCATTAACAATAAATAAGAATACCATATATTATCTCTTCCACATAAATATGTATTACACTTCCATTCCTAAAAAGGTTCTAGCAGAGATCGCAACTATTTCCTTTCCATTATGCCCAGGAAACATCTTAGTTTTTGTAGTTCTTATAAAATCCTGACACACATTAAAGTCAGAACCCACATTCTTGTATGTGGAAATATCAAATCTCAGTATACTTTATGAAAATTAAATGACTGTATGAACTAGTAATCATGGTCATTGCCTATTTTAGCATGCTAATTAAAATTCTTGCCATTATTAATCACTAGTGACATTTGCTTGGGATTTGGTCATATTTTCCAAATATGAGGTGGTGTTACATTAAGTAGTAGTACATTGTTAATAACGCTTTTTAATTTGTGATTATCAGAAATTTACAGTTCACAAAGTGAATATTAAGTGATACAGAATGACTAAACATAGTTAAAATCATACAGAGCTTCAAATTTCAGAACTTATTGATGAAGAGTTAAAGTTTAAAGACAAAGATGACACAAGATTGCACAGCAACTTAACTCTGTTCTTTCATATATATATATATATATGTAATATATATATATTACATATATATATATATATATATATATATATATATATATATGTTGGTTCAGGGTCTGATTATGGAGCTCAGACTCACAGTGGTCCTCCTGTTTTCAGCCTCTCTAGCACTAGGATTACAGGTGCCTGCCACCATGTCTGGGTCCCTGTGTCTGCCTCAGTGGGCCTGGGGCAGGGATGGCATGGTATGTGGTGCTGGTGCTGGGGATAGAACCCTGGACACTGACCTTGTTGAAGTAGGAGCTTAGTCGGCTGAGGTATCTCACAGGGCCAGCATATGAACCTTGGTAGCATTTATATACTCACATCAAAAATTGGATTACACATATTTTTGAGAGAAAAAAATTCATGTGTCTGCTCTTTTGATTTCTGTCACATTTAAATTTACAAAACAGAAGTTGATTTACTTTATGTAAAATGGCATGCATTTTATCAAATTTTAATTCTCATGTGCAGCATATTTGCATTATTTTCTAGATTTATTCCAACTCAAAGTAATCTTTACTTTTGTTTTAATATGGAAAGTTTGTGTGATGATGTGGAGTTTGAATTAAATTTATGTGGAATATGATAGCTATGTTACACGACTTTATTTCAAATATCCTAACTATAAAATCTGGAAATACTACTGCTTAAGAAAACTTTGAGACTCATAAAGAAATTTCATGCATAGTCATGAGCACAAAAAACAGAGGACAAAAAAAAAAAACGAGTGAAGACTGTACACATACTCTCTCTGTCTCTCTCTCTCTGTCTCTCTGTCTCTGTCTCTCTCTCTCTCTCTTTGCCTCTCTGTCATACTCAGAGAGCAAATTAAGAATCAAACTGTGTGATTTGTGGCTGATCACTTTTGACACTTTTGATTCCAATAAACATGGCTAAGGTGAACCTGGTATGGAAAGCCAAGGGCACAGTATATTTTTGAGTGAAAACAAAGTGAAACACAGAAAGGAAATGGACTGGAAAATTGTTAAGCAACCTCCTTTTCCTCCTCAAAGGACTTACATAACACCTAATCCTATCCATCAGCTCTACATTCAGTCAGGTCACTTCAATAAACCCTTATACAACAGGATTTTAAATGAAATTCCTGTTTCCCTGATGCTAGGACTAAAGTCACAAAGCAGAGAATAAAAACTGTCAGACTTCTCATATTTCTAAAAAGCCTCCTCAGACATTGTTCCAAACCAGCCTGCCCCAAATGGTTTGTCCTCTAAATAAGCCTGTGAACCATTTCCCAGGTTATCTAAAGAAAAAGTGTTGCTGAGAATTCCACATAATACATATGCCTTGAAACTCATATATAATCAAAAACATTTATTGAATAGATAGATTAATTTGGGGCATGTTAATTGGAGATAGAGATAGAGAGATAGACAGAAAGAGAAGCAGAGAGAGAGGGAGAGATAGAGACAGAGAGAGAATTAGATTCATTGGCTCTGTGAAAACAACCATTTTTTTTTTTTATCATGAAATAGTAGGGCATACAGTTTGCAGTTTAAACCTGCATTTTGCTAAACACAAGTACTAAAGCCCATTCTCCTAATCCCTGTCTCTAGGTCCATCAATTTTATGTTTCCTCTTATAGCCTATGTCTCTTGCCCTCCTTTTTAATACCAGCACTACACGACTAATGTGAACATCATATGTTGCAAATTCCATGTGTAGCAAAAAAAGGAATGAGACTGAGAGATGGATAGAGGGGGGAAGAAAAGAAAGGGAGAGACAAAGACGTGATGTGCACGTGGCCAACTCCCCATGAGCAATGTGAACATTCTGCGCTACACATGGGCACTGTTGCAGTTAAAAAATGCACAAACACACCCTGTACCATGCATGTACCAGGACTTTTTACTGGGTTGTGCATTCACTGTGCCCTAACTTTCACACCACTGCACACTCCTGCCACCTACACAACCCCGTTGTCCCCATCGTGCTGTAGCATGTTTGCAGCAGCCTCCTCTCTCATAGTTGGAACACCTCTTGATCATTTGCCTATTTATGATGTTTATTGGTGCCAGTTAGGCATACAGAGCGATCACAGCGGACTTGGGCCTGGGCATGACAGGTCTTCATTCCCCTTTCTCCTCATTCCTCTTCTCACCCTTCAACCTCTCCTCTCTTTCTTATTTATACAGGTTGGATTTCCATTTTATCTTTCTTTTCTCATGTTTTCTTTTCCTTTCCCTTACCCCAACCGTAGTTCCTCTGTGCTTTTAAACAATTTTTTCCCATTTTGCAAAATCTATTGTATGTTTTTATTCTTATTGGTACTTTTAGTTTGTGACAGCAGAGAAACCACAGGACATTTACACATGGGCTTGGTGTTTGTGCACATAAAATATAGTCTCCTCATAAGTTAAATAACTTAGACCATCATTTATAAACACTGTATTGACTCACTAGTGTGGAAAACTGAAAGAGTAGGCAAGGTCCAAAACAGAAACTGAATGGTGAAGAAACTCTTCAAAAGAAAAGAGAAATTGGGATACAGAAAAGGAGAAATGAAGGAAGGAAAAAGAAAAAAGAAATATATATATATATATATATATATATATATATATATATATATATATATATTTAACATAGTTATATACTTAATTTCTCTTAGTTCATTGAGAGAAAAATTGCTGATATTGTCTGGACAATAATTCATGCCTATGGCTTGTACTCTTAATGATTTTTATGAAGACAGTGATCCAATGTGTTAGTTACTGTCACTCTCCCATTAGAATGTTTCAAAACTGTTTAAATGTATTTTTTCCCTGTAAAATAAAGAGTATGGTCTAAAAGTCCATGAATTTAACTATACATGTCTCACATTTATCATTCTTTTAGTCAAGTAATATGCTGCTGTATGAGAAAAATTTATGTTATACATTTATTGCTTGATGGGCATTTAGGTTGTTTCCAAGATTCACTATTGCAGACTATGTATAGTTGAATAGAAAATGGGCATTAAGGACTAAAAATAGCTCAGATCCATCTAGTCCATGCCCAGCGAGTGTGTGGGAGAGTTTTTGGCTTGCCTGCACCAGGGGGAACTCTCTGGAACAAAACCCAGGCACACTGCATGAGTGACACCCTTTACTGCGCCCTCGAGACACCTCCATCCCTCCAGAGCCCCCACCTCCAAGCCCACTAAGCGAGAGAGAACTGAAACACTCTCAAGACCCCTAGATACAGCCCAAGCCCAGGCCTGGCTAGTGTTTGGGAGAGCTTCTGCACTCTCTTGTGCCTCCTGGGCCAGGGGCAAAACACAGAGGCCCCACAGCACTGTTGTGCCAGAGGGGCACAACAGATTCGCTTTCATGGACTGCAGCAAAGAGGAGTTGAACACAACAGCTAAACCCAAGCCAGACATAACTGGACGAACTCAAACTTAGTATAGCTGCACCCAAATTTCAGTAGGTGTTAACATTATATCTGCACCAAAGCTCTGCACCAAAGGTCAGAGGTCAGTGCTATACAAAATGATAAAGACAAGAAGCAAAATGCAATCTCAGGCCTCAAGCTAACCCAGAACAATTGCAGAGAATATTAGCTTAGCTGAAATGTATGAATTAATAGCGTCAGAAGTAAACAAACAACAGAAGAAAGGTACAGAGGAACTCAGAGCAGAATCAATTTCTCAAACAAAAAATAAGAAATCTCTCAATTCAAAGCATCTGAAATAAAGAATCAAATGCAGAAACATATAGAGGAAACCCAATGCCCAACAAGAACAAGTGCAGAGGACTTGCACTAGCTCAGCTGAAATGTATGAATCAATAGTGTCGGAAGTCAGACCCCAAGCCCACCAAGCAAGTGGGAAATTTTTTGATTCTCATGGCACTCCACTTCAGTGAGTGTGTGGGAGAGAGTATTTGACTCTGCTTCATGTGTTCTATTCTTCTCACATGTGCTGTATCATCCAGAGACCCCGACCTCAAGCCCACCCTCCAAGAGAGTGATTGGCCTTTTACACCCCAGACTGACCTGACTGGGAACTCCCCAGAACCCCTGGCCCCAAGCCCACTCAGCAAGTAAGAATTTTTGTGACTCTCCTGGCACCTGATCCACCCTTGCCAGGCCTGGTGAGTGTGTGGGAGACCTTCTGAACTCCCTAGTGCTCCTTGGACCAGGGATGCAAAAGAGGGGAACCACAGGCACACAGTATTGCCAGAAGAGCTGTAGCAAAAAGGAACTGAACACAACAGCTAGATCCAGGCCAGGCATAACTGGATAACCTCAAATTTAATAGACTGGCACCCGAATCTCATTATATGCTAAGATCCTAACTGCACCAAAACTCTACACCGATTGTCAGAGTTCAGTGTTACACAAAATGACAAAGACAAGGAGCAAAATGCAATATCAGGTGTTAAGTCTACCAATAAGTGCAGGGGACACTAGCTCAGCTGAAATGAATCAATTAACAGGTGGAAGCAAAGAACAACAGCAGAAAGCTATAGAGGAACTCAGACCAGAATTAATGCCTGAAATAAAAAAAAAATATTTGAATGCATACATTTGAAATAATGAATCAATTTCAGAAACATATGGGGGAAGCCCAATGCCCAAACAGAACAAGTGCAGAGAACACTATTCCACCTGAAACATATGAATTAACAGCAATGCAAGCAAAGAAACAACTGCAGAAATGTGAAGAGGAACTCAAAGCAGAAATAATTTCTGAAATAAAAAACAATTTTTTGAAATCATAGCATCTGAAGTAGAAAATCAATTCAGAAATATATAGAGGAAACCCAATTTGTAAAAATCTGTGTATTAAAAGAATTAAAACCTACCTCTAAAGAAGACATTAATTAAAATAAAGTTATAGGAGATCAGAAATATGAAGGATTCCTGGAATGAGCAATACAGAAAAGAAATAGAACACATGAAGCAGAGTCAAAGAGATATCAAAGAACTAAAAATCTCAATCATGAGTCTACAAATCTGTTTGAATGAAAGTGAAGACAGAGTTTCAGATCTTGAAGATGCTGGTGCAGCTAGTGAAAAGGTGAGAAAGGATCTCTTAAAAACAACAAGGATGCACGAAAAAATAATCCATCACCTGCAAGATAATGCCTGGATGAACAAATTGAGATAAATTGGCATCAACAAGAACGAAGGAGTTAATAGAAATACAAATGATATAAATACAAATGATGTGAAATGAATATGGGCAAAAAGAGCAGAAAACTTCTCAAATATGAGGAAACAATCCAGCATTCGGTAATCGAAGCATACAGAACATAATATAATTTAAACCCACCCAAAAACACACATATAAGAGTCAAGATCCAAGAAATCTAACACTAAGAAAAATATACCGAAAGCTTCTAGAGCAAAGAAGCAGATCACATTCAAAGGGAAATCCATCAGAATTACAGCCAACTTCTCTACATAAAGCATAAAGGCAAGGAGAGCATGGAACAGAGTTCTTCAAGTCCTGTATGAAAACGAATTCCAGCCCAGACTACTATACCCTGCAAAACTCTCTTTCAAGTTTGATGGAGAAGTGAAATACTTCCATGACAAAGAACAACTAAAGAATTTCATGATGACAAAGCTATACCTACACAGGCTACTGAAAGGTGTTCTAAAGAGAGACCACAATGACCAGAATTCCAGGAATGAGAATGGAAGGAAGCCATTAAACAGGGCAAAAACTTAAACACAGGATAAAAAGGAGTAAACAACAGCAGTTAAATATCATGACAATCATATGTCAACACATTTCAATTATAACCATCAATGTAAATGGACTCAGTTCACCAATTAAGAGAAATAAATGAAATCCAATAACATGCTGTATATAAGAAACACACTTAACTCAAAACAGACATCCATAGGCTTAAAGTCAAAGCATGGAAAAGATTACTACAAGCCCCAGCACCTCAGAAAAACTACGAGTAGCAATTCTGTTCTCAGATAGTCTAAACTTCAAACCAAGAAGGATCAAACGACACTATATATTGGTCAGGGGAAAAATTCAAGAGCAAGAAGTAACACTCATAAATATCTATCCACCAAACAGGAGCACCCAACTATGTAAGACAAATCTTAAGGGACGTGAAAAACTTAATGTCTAAGAACACAATCTTAACAGGAGATCTTAACACACCCTTATCTCAAAAAGATAGATCAACTAGACAAAAAATTAGGAAAGAAGTCACAGAACTGAACCAGAGCTTGGAACAAATGGACCTGGTGACATATAAAGGGTGTTCCACCCAAGCACAGATGAATACACATTTTTTTCAGCTGCGCATGGGTCATTTTCTAAAATAGACCACATACTGGTCTATATACATCGTGTTTAAGTGTATGCAAGAAAACACAAATTATCTCATGCATGTTATCTGACCACAATGCAATGAAACTGGAAATAAACGACAAAGAAACCAGAAAAAACTGCTAAACTTGAAAGAAATCATAAAGATTAGAGGAGAAATTAATTCAATTGAGATAATGAAAACAGTTGAAAGAATTAATGAATCAAAAAGCTGGTTCTTTGAAAGACTAAAGTTGATAAGCCCTTAGCCAACCTCATCAAAAAGAGGAAAGAAAAAATTCAAATACAAGCAAAAAGGAATGAAAGGGTGAAATTATCATAGGCAGAGTGGAATTTCAGCAGATTATCAATGGCTACTTTGAGAATCTCTACGTTCACAGAATAGAAGACACAGAAGAAATGGTTCCTCAAAAGGTACAAATTACCAAAACTAAAGCAAGAAGATATAACAACTCACTATAAGTCAATATCAACCAATGAAATAAGAAACATAATAAAAAGCCTGATAACAAAGAAAAGTCCAGAACCTGATGGATGCACAGCTGAATTCTACAATGTATTTATAGAAGATGTAATCCCTACATTCCTCAAACTCCTCAATGAAATTGAAAAGGAAGCAGTCCTTCCAAAATTATTTCTGGAGTCAAGTATTATACTGATTACAAAATCAGGGAAAGACACAAACAAAAAAGAGAACTATAGGCCAATCTCCCTCATGAACATAGATGCAAAAATCCCCAATAAAATCCTAGTAAACAGAATTCAGCAAATCATCAAGAAGATCATACACAATGACCAGGTAAGATTCATCACAGGGATGCAAGCATGGTCCAATATTAGAAAATCTATAAATGTAATACACTATATTAATAGACTGAATTCTAAAAACCACATGATCATCCCAATTGATGCAGAAAAAGCTTTTGGCAAATCCCAACACGCATTCATTTTCAAAGTCCTACAGAAAATTGGAATAGATGGCCTCTATTTTAATTTGATAAAAGCCATGTATAACAACCCAAAGTCTGATATAATTCTAAATAAGGAAAAACGAAATTTTTTACTCTTCGATCAGGTGCAAGACAAGGATGTCCCCTCTCACCCCTCCTATTCAATATAGTTTTGGAATCCTTAGCAACAGCCATTGCAAAAGAGGGAGAAATAAAGGGAATAAGAATAGGTAAAGAAGAAGTTAAATTATCACTAGTTGCATATGACATCATACATTACTTGGAAGACCCCAAAAATTCCACCAGGAAACTACTGGAACTGATAGGGAAATTCAGTAGCATAGCAGGATACAAAGTCAATACTCAAAAATCAATAGCATTCCTCTACATAGATAACAAGCACACTGAAATGGAAACAACAGAAACAATAACTTTTACAATAACACTGTGGAAAATGAAATACCTTGGGATTCAATTAACCAAGGAAGTCAAAGATCTTTCCAGGGAAAAATTACAACACCCTAAGAAAAGAGATTACAGAGGATTTCAGAAAATGGAAAGTTATTCCATGCTCCTGGATAGGGAGAACCTACATCGTGAAGATGGCAATACTCCCAAAATTGTTGTACAGATTTAATGCAATCCCTATCAAACTGCCACCAACATACCTCTCAGACATAGAGAAATCACTCCTAAAATTTATTTGGAACCACAAACAATCTGGAATAGCAAAGGGAATCTTGGCCAATAAAGACAAGGCAGGAGCCATCACAATTCCTGACTTGAAATTATACTACAAGCCCACTGTGATAAAGTCAACATGGTATTGGCAATAAAATAGACCTGAGGATCAATGGAATAGATTAGAAGATGCAGAAGCATCTATGAGCACACTCAGCCATCTGATCTTCAACAAAGGGACCAATCATACTTCCTGGAAGAAAGATGGACTCTTTAACAAATGGTACTGGAAAACATGGCTTTCTACCTGCCGAAAACGAAAACTTGACCCAGCTCTATCACCATGCACTAAGCTAAAGTAAAAATTTATTAAAGATCTAAACATTAAAACAGAAACACTCAGTCTTCTGGAAGAGAAAGTACGAGGAACTCTTGAGGACATAGGGGTAGCTAAAGCATTCATGAACAAACATATAGTCGCACGGGAAGCACTTGAAAGAATCAACAACTGGGATCAACTCTTCTTGAGGAGCTTCTGCACGTCAAAATAAATTTTCAACACCGTGAAAAGACAACCCACAAATTTTGAAAAAATCCTAACTAATAAGCAATCTGACAGAGGTCTGCTCTCTAGAATATATAAAGAACTAAGATATAACAGGGCCCTCAAATTTAAAACCCAGTTCAGAAATGGGCATCTGGGATGAATACATACTTCTCGGAGGACGAAATTAAAGAAGCAAATAAATATATGAAAAAATGTTCCACATTGCCAGTCATCCTTGAAATGCAAATAAAAACAACACTGAGATACATCTCACTCCAGAAAAAATGGCTCTCATAAGGAAATCAACCAACAACAAATGTTGGAGAGGTTGTGGGGAAAAGGGGTCACTCACTTCTCCACTGCTGGTGGGAATGTAGACTGGTACAACCATTGTGAAGATCAGTGTGGAGACCCCTCAAAACAGTAGGACTAGAAATCCCATTCAAGTCAGCTATCCCCCTACTGGGAATTTTCCCAGAGGAACTAAAAACATTGTATCATAGTGATATATGTGTACCTATGTTTATAGCAGCACAACTTGTGATAGAAAAATCTTGGAAAAACCACAATGTCCACCACATGAGGAATGGTTGAAAAAGATGTGGTATTTCTATGTAATGGAGTATTACTCAGCTATTAAGAATGATAAGTTTGAAGCATTTATATTGAAGTGGATGCCACTTTAACATATTCTTATACGTGAAATAAACCAGATACAAATATGTAAATATCATGTAGTCTTCCTAGTATAAGATGCAAAAAGAAGAAATACAAATGGAAATGTACAACAACAATTAAAAACAATTGAGTCAGATAAGGCAAAGTGAATGGCATATGCTGCAGGATACTAATTAGCTTTTCTTCTGGATGGTTAACAACCTAAGATCACAAGTCAGAGTTGGAGAAATGGAAGAGTCACAAGGCCAGCCAACATTTTGGCCCTAGCCTTTCAAGGTCAGTGAAGGCTCAGGACATAGGAGAACCTGTACTGCAACATCATGAAACTCAGTTGAGCTCCAAATTTTCTGAACAAGGAGATTATGGAGCCACAGTGGAAAGAGAATGAAGTTCTATAATGTGCCTTGGGAGAATCACATGGAGAGAAAACTTTCTCTCAGGCTCGCACAGAGAGCAATCTGGTCAAGCATTGGCCATGACTCATCCACATGGATGACACAGACAAAGGATCTACAGAATAAGTACAGGACTGCAACATAAGCCCTGAGGGGACTTCACTGACCTCATAAGAAACAAAAAGTACATGTGTTGCTGTATAGGTCTTGCTCTATCTAGGTCTTAACCACCCAGCAGAAAAGTATAAAAGTATCACTGTGGGCCATAATAATAAGTTGAGCTGTAAATGGCTATGGTCGAAAACTTCTTCAGATAACTCACTATTGTTATGGAATGCTGGACTGTATTGGATTGTGTCATCGAGTTCATGCACCTGAATTAGTTGAATTGCAATGGAGTGCCCATCTTTGATAGGTGTAGGCAAAGGAAGGGGTACAGAAAGGAAGAATCATGATGTGTGTGTATGGACAGTACAGTTGGGATAGATTACACCGTGCTTCTACATAATTCTATGAGAGGCAAGATTTGCACTAATGGTGGAAAACAGAAGGAACCAAGTAGATTAAACACAGGAGAAAAAGGAGTGAACAACAGCAGGTATACAACTTGTCAATGATGTCAACCCATCTCTTTTATAACCATGAAAGTAAATGGACTCAACTCACCAATTAAGAGAAATAGATTGGCACAGTGGATTAGGAAACAAATGCAAGAATATGCTACATAGAAGAAATACACTTAACTCATGAAGAAATTCATAGGCTGAAAATCAAAGTATGGAAAACAATACCACATGCTCCAGCACCTCAGAGAAAACCAGGGGTAGCCATGCTGTTTTCAGACAGTCTCAACTTCATACCAGGAATGACTAAATGAAATAAAGAAGGCCACTATATAGTGATTAGGGGAAAAACTCAAGAGTAAGATGTAACTATATAACCGTATACACCAAACACAGGAGCACCCAACTATATAAGACAAATCTCAATGCAAATGAAAAATCTAGAGCCAGCATGGTGGTGCATGCTTATAATCCCAGCACTCGGGAGGCTGAGGCAGGAGGATTGTTGTGAGTTCAAGATCAGCCTGAGCTACAAAGTGATTTTAAGGCCAGTCTGAACTGCATAGTGAGACCCTGTCTCAAAAAAAAAAAAAAAAAAAAAAAAAAAAAAAAAAAAAAAAAAGAAAAATCTAATATTCAATACCACAATCTTATCAGGAGAACTTAACACAACCTTAATGGACTTGGTGATGTATACAGAGTGTTCCACCCAACCACAGAAAAATACACATTTTTTTCTGCTGCACAAGTGTCATTTTCTAAAATACACCACATACCAGTCCATAAATCATGCTTAAGTATATGCAAGAAAACAGAAATTATCCCATGCATATTATCTGACTACGGTACAATGAAACTGGAAATAAATGACAAAAGAAACCCGAGAAAAATCTAAATACATGGAAATTGAACAACACTCTACTCAGCAGTGAATAGGTCACAGATGAAATTAAACAAGAAATTCAACGATATCTGCAATTCAATGAAATTTCAAACAAAACTTATTGGAATTTATGGGATGCAATGAAAGCAGTTCTCAGAGGGAAGTTCACAACTATGAGTTGTGAACTCAAACATTAGGAAGACAGAACAGGAACAAATAGACACTCTAATGCTGCACCTCCGTCATCTAGAAAAAGAAGAGCAAACCAAACACAATTCCAAAGGATGGGAAGACATCATAAAGATTAGAGCAGAAATTAATACAATTGAAAGAATTAATGAATCAAAAAGCTGGTTCTTTTAAAGACTAAATAAAATTGATAAGCCCTAGCTAACTTCATCAAAAAGAGGAAAGAAAAAATTCAAATACAAGCAATAAGGAGTGAAAATGGTCTAGTCACCACAGACCCAGTGGAAATTCAGAACATTATCAATAGCTACTTTGAGAATTTTCATGCTCACAGAATAGAAGACACAGATGAAATGGACATTTTCCTCGAATGGTACAAATTACCAAAACTGAATCAAGAAGATAGAACAACTCTCAGTAACATAACAACAGCCAATGAAATAGAAAATATAATAAAAAGCCTTCCAATCAAAGAAAAGCACAGGTCCTTATGGATTCACACCTGAATTCTACAAGAAATTTACAGAAGATATAATCCCAATACCCCTCAAACTGTTCAGTGATATTGAAAAGGAAACAGTTCTCCCAAAATCATTCCTTCCTGGAGGAATTATACTGATACTAAAACAAGGGAAAGACACAACTAAAAAAAAAAATGAACTACATGCCAGCCTCCCTCATGAACCCAGATGCAAAAATCCTTCACAACATCTGGTCAAGTAGAATATAGCAAATAATCAAGAAGATTATACACCATGACCAGGTAGGATTCATCCCAGGGATGCCAGGATGGTTCAATATACAAAAATCTATAATAGTAATATATAATGTCAATAGAGCAAAATCTAAAAACCACATGATCTTCTCAATTGATGCAGGAAATGTTTTTGACAAAGTCCAACACTCATTCATCTTCAAAGTCCTACAGAAAATTGGAATAGAAGGCCTCTATTTTAATTTGATAAAATCCATTTATGACAATACTACATCTAATATAATTCCAAATGGGCATAATCTGAAATATTTTAGTCTTGCATCTGGTACAAGACTATGATGTCTTTTATCATCCCTCCTATTCAATATAGTTCTAGAATCATTAGCTAGAGACATTAGACAAGAGGGAGAAATTAAAAAAAATAAGAATAGGTAAAGAATTTAAATTATCGTTATTTGCAGATAACATGATATTTTACTTGGATGATCCAAAAATCTCCACCAAGTAGCTACTAGAATTGATATAGAAATTCAGTAACATAGCAGGATATGAAGTCAATACCCAATAGTCACTGAGACATCCATCCAGGCAGGAATGCACCATCAAATACCATGTTGGTCAGTGATGGGCAGCACACATGAAAATGATCTGGCAAAAAAACCATCATCTGATGCTGCTGTAGCTGTGTCTTCTATCATTGTACTGGTCTCCTGGATGACACTGGTATAGCAGTCCTGTTATTTCATAACACAATTAACTTGATGTAGTAGAAACATTTTACACACATGGTTAACATCTGCAGCCGGTTGAGTTAAAGTTACAGAGCTTTCCCTCAGTGGCTTTAGTCAGCCTTATCCAATCAGCTAAGTTTATAGCAAAGCTGCAAGTCTTGTTAAAAGGAAGTTTTGCCTGAAAACTGAATAAATAATGTCTGCCTGGATTTTTAATTTAGAAATGCTGTAGATTTCAGATTTGTTCACTTACCAGATCACACAAAACAGTTCTTTATCTTCCTCCCCGATACATGATTCTCTATCTGACTGATTCATTTGTCTGTCTGTCTGTCTGTCTGTCCATCCGTCCATCCGTCCGTCCGTCCGTCCGTCCGTCCGTCCGTCCGTCCGTCCGTCCGTCCGTCCGTCCATCCATCCATCCATCCATCCATCCATCTATCTATCTATCTATCTATCTATCTATCTATCTATCTATCTATCTATCTATCTATCTATCTTCTGTCTGTCTGTCTGGCATATACCATAGGCTCTGTGGTCCCACATGTTCACACTTTCTAGTGACAACGTAGCCATCTCTACAGCTTGTGTTAGTGTTAAATACTCTATGATGTTCACACAGAAGTGAGATATAACCTGACAGCAAGCATATCCATATGCACGTATGCGTGAACTATAGTCTTTGCATGATGCCCTGTTGGTACTTTTATATGAAAATAATTAATGTCTGCTCCTGGATGATATTGCTACTTGCTATCCAGTTTATACAGATGTTTCTCATGTGCCTATTTAATGACTGCTCAGATTTTTGATCCACAGTAGGACATACAGCACCCGAGTTTGAGTGGCACTGTGGTTTTATGGAGGCTTCCTCCACAATGCAGTCCTATAATTTTTGATGATTGCACCATACATTGCAATAAACAGCTATACAAACCAAGTGAAATCCTTAAGTTAGGGTTTCCTTTGACCATTCCCTTGCTGTGAACATCAAAATGAACATAGTCTAGACAATTCCTAGTTTAGTCACCAGTTCACTTAATAACCTCGTTGCCAGAATGAACCTGGCTCATTAAAAGAGGAGTGTCTGCATTCTGCTCCCTCTTGCCTTTGAATCTTTTTAGGTATGTACAATTTGGTATCCTGCACAGTGCTTTGTATGTAAATGAATATTAAATATCTGCAGAAGAGAAAAGCAAAAGGACTCAGTGATCCTATTCCCACTGTGCTCTTCCCCCAGCCCATGCCACTGTAACAGTATTTTGTACATTTCAAAAAGCTGAAGGAAAGGCTTTCAATGTGAGCTATTCAAAGAGTGGAGCTGAAGAGGACGAAGTCTGCTCAGGACACCAGAAGGAAAGGAGCAGTGCTTCTCTGTATGCCTCCCACATGCTTTGCTTTTTCTGACATGGAAAGGCAGTGAATTAACAGATACTAAGAAATCATACTTGAAATGTATCAAAGAATATAACTGGTCTATTTAACATGTGTGAAAGTACATACTAATTTATTTCTCTAAAAAGTCTATCTCAAAAGTAAGCTTAGAATTTTACACATGATTTGTAGTTACTGCAGCAAAAGTAGTGAATTAGCCTTCCAAGAGAATATTATTTTTCTAGTCTACGTGAAATCTTATGAACTTTTCTTTCCTAAGAGAGATATGTACAACATTCTTCTCATTCCTTAAAAATCCAGAGACTGCAGTAAAGATAAGAGATGCAATCAGTGTTTCAGTCTAAAGAGACAATATTGCAAAACTTGCACTTGTAAAAATGTATGCATTTATTCTCAGTACAATAGAGTGTTGGACATTCTAAATGTGTCATTTTTGTTTCTTCTTTCATATACACTTTTTTCCTTAGTCATTGTATAAGGAGGGTCTGACAGACAGGAGGCTGAGTTTTCCTTTAACTCTCTGATTTTCTGGTGAAATGCTGTCTCAGACCCACTGAAGTAACCCTTTTTTTCATCATCATGTTTTGAAATTAATGGAAATAATCTTAAAACATATACCTTACTCAACTCAGGAGAAATACATTAGAAATAGACATTCTGAGTCACTTTAAGTAAAAAATAAACCATTTGTTTTTAATTCTTTCTTTGATGAAAGTAACTCGTATAGGCAAAACTAATTAATTCCTTTTCATCTGATTTTTTCCATTGAAGAAAAAATGAATTTTGAAAGTGTTAAAAATGATATCATTATTAGATTTTAAAATAGTCATTTTATTTTTTTAAATTTATTTTTTGTTTTATTGAAGTACAAATACCAATGAGACAGTTTTGTGACACCTTAACAGGACAGATTCAATAAATTAATACATTACAAACTGCTTTCATAACGTTTTGGCATCGTATAACTTTCATACATTATATTATACTTATAGACATTATTACAGCAGATGTCTCTTATCAGTGAATTAAGAGAGTGTAACTGTTTACTTTTCTTATTTTTTATACCTGAATTATATCACAGATTCAATAATTAATACTTTCTACCTTGTCATTTTCCTAGTGGTTGTCCATAGTACTAGAAGCCGACGTAATATCCTGTCCAACCACCATTAGTGCAAATCTTGCTTCTCATAGAATTACGTAGAAGCACGGCATATCTATCCTAACTGTACTGTCCATACACACGCATCATGATTCTTTCTTTCTATACCCCTTCCTATGTCTACACCTGTCAAAAATGAGCACTCCATTGTCATTCAACCAATTTAGGTGCCTGAACTCAGCTACACAATCCAACACAGTCCAGCATTCCACAACAATAGTGAGTTATCTGAAAAATTGTCAACCGTAGCCATTTACAGCTCAACTTATTATAAAAATAGTCATTTTAAGAGGGTGATAATCAGTACTTCTCATTGTTATTTTTCTGAAACTATTTCTCATGCTTTTCAGTGTATATGTTTATCAAAGAGAACAATGAAAGTGAATGAGTAAACACAAACATGTAAACATTCATTTAGGCATTTTGGATTGGAGTATAGTGCTACAAGGCATGAAGAAAAACACACCTGGCCTTCAAAGGGAAGTCGTAGTTCACACTTTCATAATTGTCATCTTCTTTGCCCATAGAACTTCCTTTAAGGGTCACAGGAGATGGCTGCCATTTCTTCCTTTCATGCTCAGGTAGCTCCATATTTGCCTGAGCAACTAGGCTGGTTCAAAAGTCACATATACTGACGCCAGAGTCCTTTCTGGAAACCACCAAGATTCCTCCTCTGCTCTGTGGGAGTATGTGACTCACCCTACGCAAATTCTAAATACATATATGCTATCAGCTCTGCTGTGGTCCCCTTTAAGGAAAGAAAATGAAAACATCAACAAATCAACCAGATGGAACCAGGCAGCCATTTAGGCTACAGCAGCTCAAGTCAATGTGCTTTTCATTGTCATAACAAAATATTTAAGGTAATATAGCTGGCAAGATAGATCCGTGGTACTAAGCACCTGCTTAGGCAAGCACAGGGACCGGGTTCGATCCACGGCACCACATGCTGCTCTGGCCACGGAGACAGAGTGTGGTGGTGCATGCCTGTAATCTCAGCACTAGGGAGGCTGAAAACATGAGGATCATCACTATGAGTTCGAGCTGTATAGTGAGGCCCTGTATCAAATACATTTTTTTAAAAAAGCAGTCCATTTATTTACAAAGTGAAGTTGTTGAAGCTCAGAGTCACTGAGATTGCAATTCACCATCTACAGGTGCCATAGTTCTGGATCACTGGAATGTGACACACTTTGGTTGCAATGTTTACTGGAACAAACAGTTCACAGATACTCATGTGTTCTCCTTGGAAGCCGAAGGAGAAAGGGGGAAGTCTGGGGGTAGTCATATGACCTCATTGGAGGACACACATTGAGGCTCCACCCCTTAAAAGTCTCATGACCTCCAAAGAGTGCCAAACTGGCACCAATGCCTTTACCTCATGGGCCTTTGCGGGAAACTGAAATCAACACCAGAGTACAGATGGACCACTGTGATGGTCTAAAATTTCACTTAGGGGCCACCAGAATCAAACGCCAAATCAAATGTTTCCTCTATAAAACACAGAGGAAATGTTTTGTGAGACTACACGATGTTATCCCAAACCATAAAGCATTATTGATCTGCAGCCAATTAAGCAGCAGCAGACATGGGGAAACCTTTAGACTTCACTAAGTTTTTCTAAATTGTAGGAAATTTAAAAAGCCACTTCATCAAGAATTACTCATTCTTTGAGAGGCTCCCGTAGGAAAAGCACATCAATACATTTCTGTTTCTTTTCTCTTGTTAATCTCTATTTTATAATAGGGGTCAGTTTCAAGAAAACCTTTGCAGGTTAATATTTTCTCTTTCATAGGTGATAAATAATATCTATTGAACCCCTACTATGTTCAATATAATAGTAAACTATGTGAAAATAACTTTGCTTTTTGTTTTATTTTTACTGTTAAAAACCACTGAATTAGTCTGCATTAAAATATTACCTCAGCCAACTTTTAACAAACTTTTTTTGTGAGGATATATTGTTTTAAAGAATACAAAAAAAGCCAGAGAAATAGTCTGGCATTCCAAGCACCTGTCTGACATGCGCAAGGACCAGAGTTTGATCTCTGGTACTGGATAACGCCAGCCTCACACTTAAGCCAGGCATGGTGACACACACCTGTAATCCCAGTGCTGGGGAGGCCGAGAAGGAGGATCACTAGGAGTCTGATCTGTGTAATGAGACCCTATATTAAATAAATAATTTTTTATTTAAAAAAAGTATACAAAAGATTCAAATAGGAAATTGTTTTTTCTGATTCTTTTAATCTGAAGAAATTGATGGAAATTGCTACACGGTATATCCAAGGTTGGAGAACTAGCACATTCAAGAGATGGCCGAAATGCAGAAACACAGACCCGTGCACTTATCGAGCACATTTGGGCCTCTTCCCGAGCATGGGAAATGGCCTGGGAAGGCATGTGTGTAGGCTGCAGAGGAAGGGCAGGGCGGGCAGAGCTGAGCTAGGAGGAGCCAGCGGACTCCTAATCCCTGTTTAGGCTAAAAGGCTTTTCAACAGGAAACACCAAGATTCTGGCAGGAATGCAAGTGAAGACTTCAGATGATGCAGCTGTCTCTCTGTCAGAAGGTCTACACTGCATGCTTAGCATCTCTGTCAGTTCCAAAGGAGAAAATAAACAAACACGGTAATCCGAGTGTCATCAGCCATCAGTGATCTTCGATTTCTACATTAGACACAGATTTATTTCAGTATTTGAGGGGCTCCACTATTTATATCCCCATTGGCTGAACCAAATAAATAAGTGATTAAATAAATAAATATTTCCAAAGCTATTTTCAGTGCCAAATATACCATCATATTTTCATTTTTCTGAGGAGAATTAAATAATTCGTTGGATTAAAATCTCTTTACCATTTGGTATTTCCTCTTCATCTCTGCCTTTCCAGTAGAGCCTACAAACTTCTGTTTTGCATAGTTGCATTGACAGAAATGCTGACAAATGTTTTTAAAATAAAATGTTCAGCTGCTTCCCCACCCATGATGCAATCTTTACCTGACTGATTCTTCTCCAGTTCAGAAATCCACTAAAACACCACAAGAGCGACATCACTATTACGAATATACATGCACCACTCACAGCGGCTTTGGCATCTTCTTTTTTTGTTTCCAAAGTTCTAATCTCTTGAAAAACAGAATTTCAAAGAATTTTGAAAATAAAACACAAACAGGTTTTTGGCTAGTCAAAGTTCACATATCCTCAAATGAAGAGAGGCCTCCTTTTGAGTTCAGCAGGTGACAGTGCTTTACAACATGACTATTTCCTTTTTACTTTTCTTTTGCTATTATTTACAGACTATCGACTTCATTTATTTGGAAACCTATTCTTTACACTTGTTTTGAAGGCTTGACAGTGTAAACTTTCTGATGTCGTACACAAATTAATAACGTTCAGTTTCACTCAAAAAGGACATGCTTTTCTAAGTCTTCTTCCTAGCCTCTTTCTCACATGAAAGTTTTTCACAAAATCGCCCAGCATGTGCAGTCCCACTTTTTAACTGCAGCGGTACCAAGCAGCCACTTGCATTATGCGACCTGACCAGTAGATGTCTCCAGGTTCTTTGCATGAGAGACTTGAGAGGACTCGTTGAGAAACAGACTGATAAATACATAATTTATTAAATCTAAGTCAACACTATCTGTGCAGAATCATTTAGATGTATTAAAATTTAATTAAATTGTATTTACTCCTTAAATATGATTATAAGCCTGACACATGAGGCTCTAGCTTTGATAAACATTCTCATTGTCAGAGTTAAGAGTTTTATTGTCAAGATTTCTGAATAATTTCCCTTCAAATATTTAAGAAAAGAAAAATTCTGCAGCAACTATAGTGCATCAGCGTTAACGCCCAATTGAGGGCGTTAAAGTTAATACCCTCACACACTTTACAACACGTGGAAACACTGAAAACAATTTATTATGTTTCATTCCTTGTTTCTGTGCTTATGAATGAATTGGTATTTTATAAGGTATAAATATGAATCTACCTCTTAAACTTAAGGCTTCAGAACATTGAAAATGTCACTGACTCATATCATAGTTCATCCATTGTTGCAATGAATATTTACTGGGTCAAAAATTTTCAAGCACTATTGTAGACACTTAGAGATTATAAACTAATAATGATGATGATTATGATGATGATGATGATGATGATGACAGAAAATAAACAAATGCCAGCCTTGAATCAACATCATGCTCATAGTCATACAGAAGTCATGTTAGCTACAACATCTACAAGAGCATATTAAAAGAACATAAGATAAAAAGGGGGCTTGCATGCAAACTCAAATATGTTGGCTACATCAGAAGCCTGAGGAGAAAAGGGCCAGCTTGCATTCACCCTTCCTGTGTCCCCTCAGTATGTCATAGCATGGCCTATGGTGCGGCTTGAAGAGCCATTCAGAGAGACAATGGAGAATATTAGGGCACTGCTGTCAAACTTTGAAGCTACGTGGAGTGGGTTTTCTCCCAAACAATTTTATCTCATTTGTATAAGCTTCCAACAAGAGAGAATGAAGAAAGCAAATGGGAGAAATGGGAATAGAAGGAGGTAAGGGAGGAAGAACCATGATGTTTAGATGTCAAAGTTGCATCTGAGAAAGAAAACTTCCTTGGCAGCAGATGTTTGCGAAGTACAGATTTTTCCTAATTGTGCAATTTGCTGCTCACATTTTAGGGAGTAGCTACCCACAGAAAAAGCATTTCTCACCATTCAAATTGTCATTGCTCTTCTATGGGTGACCCTGGGGGACATAAAGCCCATCTCAATGTATTTGTTAAGGACTCCATTCTTCAGAAATGTGAGGAATAATGATACTTTGAAAAAGATATTATCGTGATGTGTCATACATTTTGAAGCACAGAATTATATGACTTTGAGAGATGTGTCCTAAGTTTTTTAACTTAAAATCAGAAAGAATTGACCTTATTCTCATCATAGTTAAAAGGGGTGGTCCATGTCCCATCTCTCTGACCCTGAAACCAATGCATTTACTTTATTCCATTAGGGAAGTGAATTTGTTCTATTTTAAAATTTAATGTTCCTGTGAAGCAATCTTCTTACTTTTCTTCTTTTATTTGCTCCTGATAAAGTTTATTCTTTCTAGTCACAGTGGGAAGCCAGAATCGAGTGTTTTGTCCGATTACCATGGCATGCTGCAAAATCCTCTATGAGCCCATCAAGTTTACAGGGATCACTCCGACCACCAAATTCAATTGGTGTACTTTTGAGACATTCCTGTCAGTTCTCTCATGTCTCAGATTTGCCGTGCTATTTCTCTGCTCTGAGTATGGTTAAGAAAAATGTCTGCCTACCTCTCTAGATTTCTCTCCATGCAATGTGAACTAGAGTTCTCTATGCGTTGGGCTGACTTTACAATGAACAACACACATCGCAGAAAACTCCGGCTTTCAGGGAGAGTGGAAGGACACTCTCCACTTTCCCCTATGAGAAAGCTGTTTGCATTGCCCTCCTTTGTCATGGGCTAGCTTTCACACAACCACTTCTCTGCCTTACCTCAGATGACTTACTGGCCAAGGCTTCTTCTCTATGCAGACAGAAGGTGGGAAAGAAGGATGATTTTAAGCATGCATACCTGCTGCACTGTGTGTGGTGACAACCTGAATCCTAGGACTTCCCAACACTGATAACTTAATAAACCAGAGAGAAATGTCTCTTGATTTCAGCTTCCAAAGTAATTACTATTTTACTACATTTCCTATCTTTTGCCTTTTGAAATGTATAATAAGAATCCAAGGGAAATACTATGACTGCATTAAGAACTCTTTTTTTTATTTTTATTTATTTATTTGCTTGTATTTTTAGGGAAAGGTCTACAGGGTGTTCAGGGTCTCACTACTAGAGAGGACTCCTAATGATCTGCCTGTTCACAGCCTCCCAAGAGCTGGGATTACAGGCGTATGCCACCACGCCCAGTCTCAACTGCAATGTGCCTCAGCATGCCTCGAGGGCGAGGATGGCACAGCAGGCCCATAAGAACTCTTTAGACATCTTTATTTTTCATTGTCTTTTATTCATACTACTTACAGAAAATTATCAAAGAATATAAGTATAGGAATTATAAAAAAAATTCAACAGGTAATAGATTATTTTTCTGGAAAAATATGGTCTAGAATACTTTCAGATAAATATTGGTTCAAAGTCTGAAACTATTTCTCCTCCAGAAATTCTGAACAATAATATGCCCTTAATCCTACAAAAATGCAGTTAAACACCTAGATTAGTATTCTAATTTCTAATTTTTCTCATCCTATGTTGTCAAGAATTCTTGACAATGAATGAGATCAGTTCTCTATCAACAAACATTCAGTTAAATTTAGATATTATTATTGTTGTTATTAATACACACCATATTTTCAATTTAGTGGGTGTTACCTACAGATTTCAAACAGAGGTAGATAATCAGAGAAAAATTGTCTTTGCTTGAATGCTGAAGATCTCCCTAGAGCCTGTCGTACCTCGGGACGCTGTTTTCTGAATCCACCCCTCTGCTTCCAGGAAGCATGAAGGAGAAACAATACCCAGATCCCTCAGTCAGATGAAGAGCACCTTTGCCTGCACCAATTCAAGTTTATTTTATTTCCCTCCATACCTTGTGTATTTCATAATGTTGTCTTATAAGAAATAAAATAATAACATCCAAAATAAAAAGTATGTGAGTATGTTTTTCATGTAAAATCAAAAGAACATGGGTTTGTTTATGAGTAGGCACCTATGTAAGAATTTGTACTTTGTAGTTTCAACATTGACCCTGCAATACTTAATTTTTGGTCTCAAACAAATCAGACTCATAGTGATCTATCTATTTACAGCCTTGCAAGAGCTGGAATTATGGGTGTACACCCACACCCAGTTTCAATTGCCATCTCAGGGGGTACCTAGGATGGAGTCAGCATGGCAGGCCTGGGGATCAAACCGTGGCCCCTGCACCTGCTTAAAGACACATTAATTCACCAAGATATTTGGCAGGTCCTTTTGCACTTGCCAGGCAAGCACTTATTCTACTGAGCCATCTCCCCAGCTCTGGCCCTTAATTTTGTTCTTAATGCAGTGAACTTTTAATTTATAATCCATAACATATAGTTGACACATTTTAAGGTACAATTTAAAAATAGCTGGAGTATGGTATCGACCACTCTGAACCACTAAAACTTGCTTAAAAAGTTGAACAGTAAGCTATGTTATGCAGATTATTGACACTGGAAAGTACATTCCACACAGCCTAATTCAAGCCTGTACTCAGTTTGAGTCTTTGGTGGAAAACATTTGATAAGCAGTTTCTGATATTTGTATAAACATATGAGCAGTTTAAACTTGAAGACATTTCACAGTTACATATTGATTATACCGGACTGAGATAGTTCTCTGAATTTGCAAGCCCATCCTGATCCTTCTCCTTAACGGCATCTTTCAGGTCTTAGCCATAAAGCCTTCATTTTCCATGAGAGCAAGCTCTATAGTACAGTCTTCCTGCCACCTCTTCAAATGCCCCAAAGAACCTTTATAACTCTATGTGTCTCTAACGCCTTTTTCTAGCCAGAGGATCTCTAGTATCTTCAGTGAATGTGTACAGAAAAAATGACAGTCTTTCTAGCAATTCATACATTAGTTGGTTAACATTTGATAATGCTATAATTATTCATTCAATAACTTTTAATTATGCTTCCAAGAGATAGGTTTTAAATCCTATAGAATAGATTCTTGATATAAATTTGGAGTGCCCTGACAGTGCTCCTCTTTATTCCAATTCTGAGTTTTAGTGTCTTGAATGAGTTTTTAGACCAGATCTTTAAAAAATGCTTTAAAATCTTCCATGATAGGAGTAAAAAACAAATTCTCTTCTTCAAGAACTAATGACCCATGGTTACTTGTTGGAAGAAACAGATGAACAGCTCTTACTGTCACAGTGGACTAGATTAAAAACCGTGACTTGCCAAAGAAGAATTATCAGTTTGCTGCCTTCTCTATAAATTTCATATTCCTGCTTAAGACAGTCAATCTGGAAACTGTAATAACTCTATTAATCCTCATGCTGGTTGAAACTTCAGAACAGAAATGCTGGAGGATGGGATTTTCACCAGCTCTCGTATGTCTCTGATGAACTGGAAGAATGAAGGGTTGAAGTGAATGAAGATGCGGACAGTGTGCTCAGCTGCAAGTCTTTCCTTTCAACTTTGTACTTTTTGGCTTTTCAGCTCAAGCCTGAGCTAGTAGGGCAAGGGTGCTGCTCTGCAGAAGGCCAGCTCAGCCTGGATGAAGCCCTCAACAACAAAAGCTTCGACAGTAAAAAAACACTGGACTTGCTAAGAACACTATTTGATCCATCCCACTGTTCTTCACAATCCCAATCATGTTTCTGGGAAATGTTATTTCAGGAGGTGGGAAGAGATCTTCTTTTTTGCCCTATTACTTTGGAGATAGAGCTTTATTTTGGTGTAAGTTGGAAGGCAATGTGAAATATTGCTTTGAACACTTATTGAGAAAATTATTCAAATGCATCCATTTTTATATAGACTTTAGTGATGCTAACTCTTCTCAGAATTCCCCGTTAATAATATAAATGATTGAGCCAGGTGGGGTGGCACATGCCTGTAATCCCAGCATTCTGGGAGGCTGAGGCAGGATGTTTGTTGTGAGTTTGAGACCAGCCTGAGCTACAAAGTAAGCTTAAGGCCAGCCTGAACTGCATAGTGAGATCCTGTCTCAAGAAGACCAAAAAATAATAATAACGATATAAATTACTGTACTATTTACAAGTTCATTCTCTGTATATCTAAATAATGATGCTCTTTTCTGGTAAGACTATCACTGAGACCAAATATACAATAGAATATACCAGTATATTTCTTTCAGAGGAATACACTATAAATTTGATCAAGAATTCAGTTATCAGTCTGGGGAGACAGCTTGATGGTCTAAGCACTTGCAAGAAAAGCCCAAGAGCCCAGGTTCAGTCCCCAATACGGTACGCCACGAGGCTCTGGAACATCAGGCATGGTGTTGGACACAAAACTGGGAATGGTGGTACATGCCAGTAATCCCAGTGCTAGAGAGGCTGAGACAGAAGGATCACTGCATTTCAAGCTCTCTTTAGTGAGACCCTGTACCAAATAAATAAGTAAATAAATAATTAATTTTTAAAAGACATGAATTCAGTTATCTCTGCTCGCTGTCACAAAACTAAAAACAATGTGCAAATAGGCAAAATAAAAAGAAAATTACTGCATGGCTCCAAGAAATGACTGCCTTAGTATAGTAAGCAGCCCGGGCTGGAGGATCCAACCCTGCTTGATGCCCAAAGGCCAGCTTCGCATTTCTTCAGTATATGTGGAATCTCCCTACAAGGTACAAGTTCATTTTATAGCTTTTTTCCTTGAGGATAGAAATGAGACAATTTTCAAAATATCATGATTATATGCAACAGTATTTCTAATGGAAACTGCTATTCAAGCCCTCTCTACATCGTTGTATTTCTGAGACATTGACTCAGTAGATACTTCATCGCATACGTGAAAGACTAGAAAAATGAGATAAGCCCCTAATTAGTGCTTCCAAAAATCATATGGAAGTACTACATCGTGTGCCTATTTTATTAACGCAAGGAGTCTTGTATTCAGGAGGTGAGTGCTTTTCTATCAAAAATCAAGTATGTTTTTTGAAAATTCAATGTATACCACCAAAGCCAAAGCAGGCTACATTTTGAAAGACCCTACTGTCACCAAATGAAGTGACCCTACTGTCCTGCTACAATGATGTATATGGTTAGATTTCCAAGTTTCTGTGTAAAATATGTAATCATTTATTCATATTTTTAAAAATATTTTTCCATATTCTATAGATACTTAAAGTTTCACATATCAATACTTGATGGAAAATACATGTTCTGTCATATACCTAAGATGTTTGATATTCAGACAGATAGTGAGGTTAAACCCAACTTTATAGTTTGTGGAGCAATAATAATCTTCTCTTCTGGAGGTTTAACAACTTAAGTTTTCAGATCAAAAGTTAGAGAAAAAGGAGGGCTGCAAGGACAGCCAACATTTTCAAGATCAGTGAAGACTCTGGATATAGAAGAACCTTACTGTAATATCATTTAACTCAGTTGAGCTCCAAATTTTCTGATCAAGGAGATTATGGGGCCACAGGGAATCTATCAATGATGTAAAGTGTGCCTAAGGAGAGTTAAATGGAGAGAAAACATTCTCTCAGGCTTTCACAGAGAGCAAATTGGTCAATCAATGGCTGTGACTTGTCCACATGGCTCACACTGACAGAGGGTCTACAAAGTGAGGTACAGAGTTTCAGGATAAGTTCTGGGGGACTTGACTGACCTTGTCAGATACAAAAGTTACATTTCTTGTCATATAGGTTTTGCTTTATCAGCAAAAAGTGTAGAAACAAGATATGAAGAGTGAATCCATGTTAATATGCTGATCTGTAGAAGGCTCAAGTCAACAGCTGCAGACAATGCCAGTCCTGTGGATAACCCACTACTATTGTGGAATACTAGACTATATTGGCATATTTTGCTGAATTCATGCACCTACAATATTTGGATGGTAAAGGAATACCCATCTCTAACAAAATGAAACAAAAAAGGAAATATAAATGAAGGATCATTTTGTAACTGTATATAAAAAGTAGTTAGGATAGATATATAGCTATTTTCCTATAATTCTATGAGAAGAAATATTTGTACTAATAGTGTTTGGACAGCATATCATGTCTGTATCTTGTGCTATGATTGATTACTACAAAGAGGACAATATTCAATGTATTAATTGTTGTAACTCTCCTACCAACCTGTTTTGAAACTGTCTCATTGCAATTTTTCTCAATAAAATTAATAAAAATGAAGGAATATTTCACATATTTATCAATTGTAGCTAATTTAGATCTTTCTTGCATAGACTTTTCTGTGCATGCTTCATTGTTTTGGAAATAAAATATCATTAATTCAGTTTGCTGTACATAATAGCATAATCAGTTTAGATCACTAAACACCACTCCCTAAAATTCAGTGCTTCATTAATGAGTATGTGTTCCCAGTGTGCCCCAAAATGGGCAAAAGCAACACTGGAGCAGCATACAGAACAGCCCACTCTCTGTGCCACGGGCTTCCCATTCCATTTTCTTAGAAGTGTATTATGACTCCAATAATATGCTTTTGGTAAGAAAAAGAAATGATTTCTGGCATCTTGAGGGGGAGGATCTGAAGAGGTTTTAAATTATATTTTGTCATGAAAATACATATCTTGTCATCTTTCTTTAGATGTTAGAATCTTTCATCTAGTTTGAAAGTTCAGATTGATCTGTAACCTTTTTTTGAAAAAAAGTCTTATGTCAGAAACTTTGATGTGTTGTGCATATTTTCACTCAGGAAGCTACAGGGCTTTGGCAGAATGTAACAGAAAAGCAATTCAATTTTATATACTCTCCGTTGACCTTGGGTAGTGTAAGCATGCCCTGGGAATTAGGCTGTCCTACTTTTGGCTTCCCTGGACAATTCAGTGACACAATTATTGACTTGACTTATATTCTGCAGATGAAGTCTACACAAACAGAACAACCATCATCGCCTAGACTCTGGTGGCTGTTGGAAGGGGAAATCTTGACTTTTTGATTTAAACCAACTAATATCTTTTCCAGGTTGCAATAATTGTCACTCTCTTTGTCCTCCTTCCTTCTCTTGATCTCCTTTAGGCACAAATGTCTCTTAGGAAACTTATTTTAGAGCATTTTCAAGTGAACCATTTAATGGGTCTAACAACAGGTAAAATAATACCCTATGGTTGGGACTTTAAATGGAGCCCTTTTTACTAGTCTTGCTTACTAGAATAACCTGTTTGGTACTACGATGAAGACTTCATTGCCTTGATTCCATGGGAAGGAGCAGAAGAGTGGAAAGGGCTGGTCTGAATGACATTCCTGAATCAAAATGGAAAGTACTGAAAAGTAATATATGAGAGAAGGAATCATGTCACATCATAGTAGCAGGAGAGAACTGAAGATATAGGTGTAGTTGTAGGTACAATAAGAGATGTGCTGGTGGATAGTCTCTTTAGGTTTCTTTTGTTTTCTGTAATTTGGGGGAGTGATGGAACTGGGGATTGAACTCAGGCCCTTGCACTTGCCAGGCAAATACTTATTCTACTGAGCTATCTCCCCAGCCCCTGTATTTTTTAAGTAGTAATGTCAGCTGAGAAAAATACATGGAGGTGTTGGGGATCTGAAACAACCTCACAAGGGATCACATGGAAAGCATCACTTCCATGAGAGGGAGGATGCAAGGACATGGATGGAACTAGATTTGGTGCATTTTCAAACAGGTAAGGGACAAAACTTTTCAAATTATATGTAAAGAAGCGATGATAACAATTACTCATAAAATGTGAAAAAGCATGAAGAGTCATGGATGAAAAGTAAGAAAGTATTGAGATAGATAGATGAGAGAGAGAGAGAGAGAGAGAGAGAGAGAGAGAGAGAGAGAGATCCCAGTGTGTGTGAAGCAAATTGTTAGAAATGTAGTATGGAGCAGATAGCTGGCCAGTGGTTCAGTGGTTTAAAAGTGAGATTATGGAATCAGTGTTCATTGGTAATGGTGACTGGATGATGATGAAAACATTTAACAATACTCATCTATCATTTTGTGAAAAACAGAAAACTAAATTTTATAATAGAATAAGAGAATCACCATATTTACTGGGGTGTACACTGTAAACCTCAAAGAAGTTACTCAGAGGACAAGGTACAAACCAAAAGATTCTCATGAAGAAAGAAAGATAATAACACAAATCTTTCAACAACTTATGATAAATTAGTAGTACAAGTGTAACTCATTAGCACATGCATGTATCCTTTTTATGCATGTGTAATTTACCTGAATCCCAGCAGATACTGTGCTGAAGAGAAACAGACCAGGGGATTCAAGACTGTGTTTCAACACTCACTAATAATATTGAGACCATAGCTCAAAATGTCTTTTCTATAATTCTTCCTTCTATCCTTCAGTTTGAATAGTAAATATTTTATGAGGTGATGACTGATTCCTTCATTTTGATATTGATCACCTCAAAATTCAATTGCTAGGTTTCACATATTCTGAGGGGTTTTCTCTTCTCTCTCTCTCTCTCTCTCTCTCTCTCTCTCTCTCTCTCTCTCTCTCTCTCTCTCTCGTTGCTGGCTTAGCCCATGCTGAGGCAGGGCTGCCATGTCATGTGGTGCCAGGGATCTAACCACAGTTGGTCCCTGCAGCTTGCCTAATCAGGTGCTTTAGACAAATGAGCTATCTCATCAGCCCAGTGATTTTCAAAGGAAAACACAGAACCCAGAACAGACAATGAAGAGAAGGAAGCAGGGTTATTTTAATTTCCTAGCACAAAGGCTATAAGACAGAAACATCAGTCATGATTAACATGAATTAGGAGATAAAATATGTTAAAGAATATCTCCGTGTTAGAGCAAAAGATGAAAGCCATAAGAGATGGCAAGAAATTTGGGGTTAGCTAGGACAGGCTTCATATTTCAAAGAACAATCTAAATATGTATAGACATATATTTGGCATCATGTATTTCATTGTTCATTGTATTAATTCATATAAGTAGAAAGGTAGTACTTGGAACATTTTTCATGTCTGCTACTAATCGTGACATGGCAAAATCCACATTTTAATTTTCAATTTGAACAAACTTGTATAATGAATTGTATGGATCATTCTTGATTTTAATATTTTTTCTCTAGATATGTAAAACATATTCTTAGCTCTTTAATTATCTTTTATTTTCTTTATTCATTGTTTGCATTTGATATTCTGAGATTATATATATAATATGAAAAAAAAATATATATATATATCAGTATACTAAAGTCAAAACTAAATTTGCCCTCCCTGAAGAAGTTTCAGGATAGAATGGAGGAAAAATTAGAATTATGGTAATAAGCGCACCACTGGGGAATGAAGAGAAGTGTGAAACCAAAGATACATTGAAAATTCAGCAGTGAGAAAGTGCTCTTTTTTCCTACTGTGCCAGGCAACGTCTCATACATGAAGTCACTGCGGCTATGAAACAGGAGAAGTTTTGAAAATTACAGAATAAAGCACGACTTTCACCTATAAGAACTGCCTCTGCCTATTTTTCTCCTGCTGAGTCATTAGTTGCACATAAATGGAGATGTGATATTTGCATATCCATGGTGTGTGTATGTGCGGACCGTGCAGGGACACAGTGGGTACACACAAAATGTATGATTTGGAAGAAATACAGGGTTGGGAGTATTTTTTGCATAGCATATCCATCCCCTAAAAAAAAGAAAGCACATAGCTTATTTTTGAGAACTTGATAATGAGAGTAGGAGAGTCTATTAGGAGTTGGAGAGACAGAGAAAAATATAGAGGAAGAGAGAGAGAGAGACAGAGACATAGACAGAGACAGAGACAGAGACAGAGAGATAATATCACACTAGTATTCCTAATACATGTTTTCTCTTTTTTTCATAGAATACATTAATTAATTAATTAATTAAATAATTTAGGACAGGGTATCAGGGTGTACAGGGTCTCACTGGGTAGATTACACTCATAGCAATCCTCCTGTTTACAACATCCTAAATGCTGGGATTATAGGCGGGCGCCACCATGCCCAATCTCAAGTCTCCGCGTGAGCGGGGCGGGGCTGGCTCTGCTGGCCCTCGAACTTCCTGCCCCTGCATCTGCTAAGCAGGCACTTTAATCTGCTGAGCTAATTGGCTGACCCACTCTCTTTTTTTAAAGCTTTTCTAATCGTATCTTTAATTGACTTCTATTATTCATTATTTTCTTCTTTACTCTAATTCGTTTCTTGTGCTTGTCTGAGTCACTTAAATAATTTAGCATTATTTCTCTCAATCATATGTAAAAAATGGTTTAATAAAAACATACTATTTATAAAATTAGAACAAATAAATGCTTAATTTTCAAGTTGATAATGTACATTTTAAAGGTTAAGACTCTTTGTCAATTTGATTTGCTCTTTGTTCTTGTGTCCACAAAAGCAACTCTCACTGATAATATTGACACTGTAGCTCAAAATCTCCTCTAAAATTCTTTCATTTGTCCTTAATTTTGAATAACAAATACTTTGTAAGGCTATTACTAGTTCAATTCCATGATTTATAAGTAATCACCTCAAAAAACTCTGCTTTACCAATTTTTTAGTAAAAAACTCAATATTAAAGACATTTATAATTGGATGATTGATTTTATGGATGAATTATGAACAAGAAAAGCTGGCATTATGAGCTTTGAAGGATTTGAGCAATTTGTATGAAGCCAGAAAAGGAATCTGAAAAATAATTATTTCTAGTGTGAGTAAAAAAAAAAAAAATGACGCAGCACCAATGAGATAGCTGAGTGGACTTAGCACCTGCTTAGACAAATACAGGGGTCGGGATTTGATCCCCAGCTCCGCATGCCATGTAGGCCCCACCCTGGGCTGCACTGAGCTGACCCACTAGTCCCGGCATGGTGGCACATGCCTGTAATTCCAGGGCTAGGGAGGCTGAAAACAGGAGGGACACTAAGGGTCTGAGCTGTGTAGTGAGACTTTGTACTGTACCAAATACATTAAAAAAAAAAAAAAAAAGATCCTGCAATTGTTAAGTGCTTGACTCATGCCAAATTGGTGGCAGCACGACTTGCTGAATATATGCACTGAGAAACACTTTTACTAGTAGTAAACCTAAGGTTGAAATGTTAACAGGAGCTGCATGTATCTAAAGGTTTTATTAAAGTGGATTCAGGAGTACTGAATTTTGCTATACCAGAAATGATCTGGATTTCCAGTCACTCTTCTGGATGTCTTTGGGTTCACTCTTCACCCAGAGCAAACTTTTAGCTTGCAAGGCACCTGAAGGAGATGTCCTCAATACTGAAAATGTTTCATACTGTCTAACTATGTGTACTTTCAATAAATATTAGTCACTTTTATTAAGAAAGCAACTCCAAGCTGTTCTATTCTTTGTCTGCCAGGGGACCATTCTCTTAGATTCTACATCTTTACTGAAATAATATAAAATAATATGCATATGTCATAGTTATTAGTACTAATGGAATACTGCGTGGATCATCAAATTTATACAGGAAACAAACTTGTAAGATTCCTGACAATTAGGTCTTTATAGTTAATTTTACTGTTTCTGTTATTATAACATAAGAGCATATTATAATAAATTAGCTATGCATTGAGATAGACCCAAATAACTAAAAATTTGAATCACATTCCATAAACTTACTGTGAGAAATGAATCCTGAAAGTATTTGGGAAGAACATAAAGGACTTAGAAAAGTTTATGTGCCCCAAAATATCTAGAACTTTATTTTGTAAAATGTTCTTCGTGCTAATTTTAATAACGGAGCATTTTGTATGAAATGGCTTCTGAGTGGGTTATGTAGAAGCCTAAGTTCCCCTCTGCAGCTAGAGACCCTGCATCTTCACGGCAAGAACAGGGTGCCTTATTAGTATGCCCAAGCGTGTGATGCAACAATTTACAGTATTCAAAAGCCTGTGAAATTGTGAGAATATTAAAAGTTGTGTTACAGAGGAATAAAGCTAAGAAAAGAAAAAAAATGTAAAAGATGAACATTTCCTTCACATTTGTTCCCAGCTGGGATTACAGCTGCTTGATTCATACCATCTGGGGGTGTCTAATTAGAAACTACCTAGAATAGTCTTTTAAAGAAATAAGATGAGAATAAACTTAACATCAGCCACAGCTCAGATCCCAGAGGGCTGGGAGTTAGGGTTGCATGAACCAATGGATCAATGAACAAAAGAAATATTCACCAATTATAGTGCTTGAACATTGTTGCTCCTAAAGGGGGCAAAACACCACTTGTGTCTTCAACAGACAGTAAATCTGCCTAAGAGGGACCAAGCTTCAGATCAGCAAATAAAAAAGGCAGCAAAAGTGTGCATACTCAGTTCTCTCAGACTCCTTGCTACAATTTGTTTTTTAAGTGCTCTACAAGTTTAAATCCAATTTATGAAGTACAGTAATATATTAATTCTGAACCAAACTGCACTTCTGTCCAGCAAATAATTCAGCAAACCATCCTAAGATTTACATCCCTAAGATACTCGGCTTGTCAGTCCTTTATGAATAGTCATAAGGAGAAATAAAATTGCTTTTTGTTTTTATACCAGCTTAGAATAATCAACAAAAATTTAATTTATCCATCAGATTGATTTAGATAATTGATATAGATTTCATGAAGATATTTCTCTAAATCATTTCTATTAAATTAACATCATGCTACTGCTAACATATATTTTTGTTAATAGTTCAGGTACAGATATGAATGTCAGGAAAAAATATGTTTAAACTTTATATTTTGAAAAATTTGCATTTTAATTTTATTTGTTGATATGCAGTATACACTTATAGTTTTGAGTTTTATGAAATAACATTTCTATATTGTATATAAATCAATCATTTTTCACTTACTCATAATAAAATGGTACTACTGCCTGAAACATTAGGACTAAGTATTAATACTATTTTCCCATTGTAATCTGAATCCATAAAACTATTTGAAAAATGGGAAATCACACTGTGATGGAACAAAACTAAATTTAGAAAAAAGATTAAAACTATATGAATTCAAATTCATTCTTTTGTTAATCTGGCAAATTAACAAATTATGTTTCTTTGTCTTTATTGTCCCTTCTACATATAACATAATAATTCATTTTTGGATAGAGAAATGTCAAGAGAAGCATGCAAAAATAAAATTAAAACAAAAGTTTCCATGCAATAATTAATGATGCACTTTTCAGGTAGATATCACACTTTTTCTTTGAGCGGGAAATTTGAAAAATTGAAGTTTGAAATATGTGGACCTTTGCCATTTCTCAAAATTTGATTTCCCTCCCCTTTTTGTTATTAATACATAATAATACAGTTTCTAAGGAATAACAAAAGGTAAAAACTATCATTATACTCTTTGATAAAGACAATGAGATGTTACAAAAGTGGAAAAGCCACTCATAAGTTCTTGCCAAACATAAATGTTGTGCATGATCATTTCATCATTTTTACTGCTGTCTTTCTAATTCTACAGCCGTTATGTGCTTCTAAACTACTCATAAAATGATGCTTAATTTCTCTATAATTATATCTAGTACCTGAGGAATGGGCAGAACTATTTTCAATTTTTGAGGAAATACAAAACAATGTATATTAATCATTAGCAAACCATCATCTATATTCATGAGGCAGAGTAGCTAGATTATATAAACAAATGGATAATGTTCTTAGGATACAAATTGAATTTAATATTTGTATCAGAGTCATTAAGTAAATCTAACAATTAAATAGGCAAAACATCATGGCTTTGCATTCCCATTTTGTATTTAATTAATTTAATGTCACTACATTTGTACCGTTATTAATTTTATTAATTTAAACAATAATTATCTCCACTCTTTAAATATTAGAATTGAGTATGAAGTTAATAAACTGCACAATTTAATGAGATTTAGATGCAACAAAAGTTAAAATCCTAGAAGATCCTAAAATAATCTAATATGGAACAAGGCAGAGCATCAAAGATACACTTAATATTCCAAAATGCACCACAAGTAAATAAAGCTTGTTGCAGAACAGCACTTTTACATAATTAAGAAAGAATAATTTGGGCACATTAGCACACATTGCAGAGTAGACTAGAGTGTTAATTTTTGAATTGCAAGCTCCCATGCTGCATGAGGTAGTGGGGAAAGGGAAAGTTTTTGCCTAGAAATGTGTAGGATCCCAAAATAGCTGCAGATCATTACAGGTAGAAGAAAGGAATTTGTCTACTGAGAAACTAGAGTTTATTGTAGGAATATAAATTGCATGATAGAAAATAGCAGCATAAGATTGGAAGACAGTAATATGCCCCTACACAGACATGGAGGGGAGAGGGTTATATATAGCCAGGGTTACAGAGGAGGGATACAAGAGAAATGGAGAGGCCAAGAGAATTCATTACACATCTGTTCACTGATCTAAGATGTGGCAGTGTACTGCCATGTGAAACTTTTGTAATCAGACAAAAGATAAAACTAACAGAAAGCATGAAGCAGTCACTAAATCTTTTCAGTATCTATGGATTCTGTGCAGAGTCACAAGATTTATCTGACAAAAGGATTGTTGAAAACAGCAAATTGTGTCATTGGGTGTTTTTCTTTGGAAAATATTTTATCACCTTGACTTTCTCAACTTCAGGTTTTACAAACTATGACTCCGTATAGGACTAGCACAGAGATAGATTATCAAAATGATATGAATTGATTGATGAAAAATATTATAAGTTTCAAACTAATTACAGATACACTTTGTCCAAAATATTTTACTATAAAATGATGTGTGTATGTGATAAAGATTATCTAAACATTTGAAAGACAACTGCATTAAAATGATATTCACAATTCAGGAATAATATTAGCAGGAAAGATTTTTTTCTATTATTTTTGTACTAATTTTCAAAATTGGCCAAATCAAAGTATATTATTTTAGCAAGAATAGCTGTATTAACAAATATATTGACTACCTGAGTGTATATTTTAAAAACGTGCCTCATATTTAACTATAATGATATTTAGAGCATGCTGAATATTGAGACAAAGTTAAGATATTGGGCAGATGCACAGAATATTTTTTAGATATCATCTACCAGTTTCTTTAGCTATACAATTACCATTAAGATAAGCTTAAGCTCTATTGTTAAATTTATAAATTCCCAATATTGTTAGCAAGAATCAAGAAATAAGGAATTCAAAGACTTGAATCAGTAAATTTTCTTTTAAATATGATGATATTTGCTAGTTACTGAGCCTCAGTTATAGTCTCCAGTAAACAGATATAAGCCTACATTCAATGCTTATAATTTTTTCTGTGACATATTATACATATCTTTTCTATAATAGACTGCTGTGATTAGTTAGTGAATATGACATTGATTTTTAATTAACAAATGCCAATTAATATAAATTTAAATAAATTATAATTCTCTAAATTAAAATTCACTTAAAATTTACTTATGTGTAAATACATGTGCATGTTAAAAAGTTTGTTTTAAAAAGTATAATATAGTCACTAAAAATATGATCATTCTTCAAAAAGTGTAGAAAGCATGTCCTAATACACGAAGCTGTTTGGGAAACAATTTCCATGCACAAACATAAGACAGCTAAGTTTTCCATTAAAAATGAGAAAAATATGAAGGCATGCCAATACACATATTTGCACAAAAGACACACCATGTGTGTACATGCATGCATGTTTGTGCCCATAGCATGAGTGTAAGGAAGGACAAAGAGCTCTCTGCAGTGGATCTTATTAGTGAGAAGAATATGTCAAAACGAAGAAGCTTTCTTCTGTCCCTCCTTTTCTTCCCCTTGTATAATGGTATTATAGTATTATTAGCAGTGATGCAGGACAGTAGGGAAAGCAGTATACTCAGTAATGGAAAACAATTTCGAGAACAGCTTAACTCCTGAAAAACTGTGGTAACCATTAACCTGTTACTTAAAAACATAAGAGAAATCTCTAATGTTATATAGCAGTATCAAACATATACCATGTGTATGTATAAGCAGTGATTTTTCATTAGTTTAGGGATTTGACCATTTACCACTATATTTTCATGTGTGTTAAGATGGGTACGAGACAGGATGACATGATGAACGCAGTCAAAGATTGTAGTCAGGGCTGTAGGCCGAAGGATGAGCACCTAAGTTTTGGGAAACTTAAGGACTCAGGAGAGAAAGAATGAAGCAGAATAAGAAGCAGTAATCAGAAAGGGAAAAGACAGTGTTTACTCATTTTAAAGGGTTTTTTTTCTCTATTTTTTATTCATTTTATCGAGAAACAAATAGCAATGAGACAGTTTCAAAATCAATTAGTAGATCAGTTTCAATAATTAGTATATTGCATATTGTTGTCTTTGTAGTGGTTATTCATAGTACAAGATGCAGGCATAATATCCTGTCCAGACACTATGAATACAAATCTTTCTTCTCATTGTATTAAGAGAAATTAACTGTATATCTACCCTACCTATTTTGTACATACAAAGCAGTCCTTCATTTGCATCCCCTTTTTTGTTTAGTTTTGCCATAGATGGGTATTCCATTGCCATTTAAATATTGTAGGTGTGTGAATTCAGTAAAATATTCCAATATAGTCCAGCAATCCATAATAGTTCACTTGAAATTTGAAATTCAGGAAGTAAGTGAGGAAAAAGAAAAAGAAGATCAATAAAAGAAAAAAACAAAACAAAAAAGAAATGAAAACAATTATATAGCAAATGAAAGATGAAAGTAGAGTATAAAAATAAAAGAAGAACCAAAAAAAGAGGGGAGAGAAAGAGAAGAACAAACAAAACAAACACACACAAAAAAATACAGAACAAACCAAGATAATGTCCAACCAATAGGAAATGGATATCTAATTAGACCAACAAGGGAGATAAAAGCTGTGAAACACTTGGTGTTCAGAGCTCTGTGACCGTGGCATGTCAGAGTCCAGAAATATGCTGTCTACTCCAGCCAAGTTAGCCATGGGAATTGTTCTGGATATGGAACTGACGCTGGACATATGGTGTGGGGGTCTGGACTGGTTTTCTGTTGGTGACACTTTCCAGGGTCCAACTGCTGGCCCCTCACTGCTTCTTTAAACAGTTTATGCTGCTGGTGTTAACGATCACTGGGGTCGGTTGTCCCGGGCAGCCAGGTCCTGGTTTGCCTGTTCATCAAGCTGGCTTGTATTATTAGAGATTCAGTTTGATAGTGGTAATGCAAAAAGTGTTGCACAACTTTGCACAAACATGATAAAGTATTCAGACATGTTAAAGTTGTATTGTTGGTAATGGCTAATCAATCCCAAAACTATGAGAGGATATAAAGAAGAGTAACATAAGATTGGTTGGAATATTTGAGAAAGCTGGAGACAGCACAAAGGCCATAGAAAATTATTTATGGAAATAATGGCAGAAATGTTCCCAAGATAAAGAATTTGACATACAAATAAATGAACCAAATACAACTCTAAATAGGGCTGTGGAGATAGCCTAGCAGCATAAGTGCCTGGCTGGTAAACACAAGGTCCTGAGTTTAATCTTGATACAAAAAGAAAGAAAGAATAAAAGAGAACTCTAAATAGCTATGACCAAAATAAAACTAGACAAAGACCAGTAATGATCAAGATTCCTGAAATGCAGCATGAGACTAGAATATTTAAAGATGTTAGAGGAAAGAAACAGATTATCTATGAAAGAAAGTCTATCAGAATTGTGCCAGGCTTTTCAGCACAAATATTCAGGTCAAGAAGACATAGAATTGAAGAATTTAAGGGAAAAAAACCCACAAGTTCCAACCTAGATTTGTGTACCCTGAAAAACTGTCTTTTGAAATTAATGCAATAATTAGATACTTCCATTATAAGAACATCTGAGGAAATTCATGGCCACAAAGCCAACCTCTAAAAGAGTACAGAAAGATAGTCTAGACAGACATAAAAAATGACCACAATTCCAAGAACAACAAAAGGAAGAAATCTCCAGGCAGGACAAGCAATTAAATAGAGGGGTAAAGCATGAAAAGCACAGAAGAAAGCATAAGGACAAAGACAGGCCAATATAAATCAGTTACAACCAGCAATGTAAATGGCCTCAATTCACCAGTAGAAAGAAACAGACTGTAGAATAGATAAAAAATAAGATCAAACAATGTTCTGTATACAACAAACATATTAACTCAAAAAGTAATTCATAGATTGAAAATCAAAGGATGGAAAACAGTTCCTACAACAGGTGCCCATAAAAAAGGAAGGGTAGCAATTCTGTTTGCAGACAATGTGAACTTCAAACCAAAAATGATCGGGCTTACTATGTTAGATTGAATTTTCATGCCTGTATTACTTTAAAGATGACAATACAGAATGTATTGAGCATTGTTTTTCTCCTAACTTTTTAGTTTTGTATTCTTTTTCCTCTTTAAAAGAAAGAAAAGAGAGGACTGGGGAGATAGCTGAGCAGCATAAGCCTCTTCCTGGCAAGTTCAAGGTCTGGAATTCAATCTCTTGTACCAGAAAAAAAGAGAGAGAGAGAGAGAGACAGACAGACAGACAGAGACAGAGAGAGAGAGACAGAGAGAGAGACAGAGAGAAAGGAAGGAAGGAAGGAAGGAAGGAAGGAAGGAAGGAAGGAAGGAAGGAAGGAAGGAAGGAAGGAAGGAAGGAAGGAAACAAAGAAACAAAGAAAGAAAGAAAAGCTGGAAGTGGTGGTGCACACCTGTAATTTCCAGTGCTTGGGAGGTTGAGGCAGGAGGATCCTTGTGAACAGGCATATACCTGGGCCACAAAGTGAATCGAGGCCAGCCTGAGCCATGTGGTGAGATCCTGTCTTAAACAGGCAAAAATCAAAGCAAAACAAACAAAAACACCTAAAGGGATTGGCCAGCAAAATTATGATTCTTGTTTAAACTGACACAAGGGGCTGGGGAGATAGATCAGCAGAATAAGCACTTGCCTGGCAAGCAAAAGAGCCTGAATTCAATTCCCAGTTCTCTCAAAAAATTAAAAAATAAATAAATAAATAAACTGACACAACTCTAGTAAGAAAGTGTAATATATTCTCCTTATACTTTTCCGAATTCATTGAGGGAGATTTTTCGAAAATCTCTCTTAAACTTCCAAGGTAGTCTCATTAATTCCTCTCTTCATTTTTACTTTATACCTGTTTACTCAGTTTCTGTGTATTCAGAATATGGTGTCGACCAATGTAGTATATGTCAGGCAAGCAAAGAGAAATTGATCAGAAGCCCAAGAATGAACCCATTTGGCCCAGCCAGATAGCCCAGCGGACCAAAGCACCTGCTTAGGTAGGAGCAGGAGCGGGATTTCCATCCCAAGCATACCGTGTTGGCCCATCCCCAAGGCCCGCTGAGACAGTGACTGAAACTGGGCATGGTGGTATGTGCCTGTAATCCCAGAACTTGGGAGACTGAAAACAAGAGAATCAGAATGAGTCTCGTCTGCCTAGTGAGACCCTGAAGACCTTGTACTAAATACATACATATATACATATATACATACATTGTACAGGGTCTCACTACGCAGCTTGGACTCACAGTGATCCTCCTGTTTCAGCCTCCCCAGTGCTGGGATTACAGGTATGCACCACCACGCCTGGTCTTGGTGGCCAGCTCAGAGCTCCCTGGGGTGGGGCCAACCCAACATGGGGTACCGGGGATTGAATCCATATCCTTGAGCTTGCCTAGGCAAGGTATGACCCCAGCCCAGTTTTTTAGGTTTTTAAAGAAATTCTCTATAAATAAATAAGGTACAACCAAGTAGAGTTAAAAAACTTATGAGGTAGCTATAATAGTCCGAAGTAATGATCACTGAATTATGGCAGAAATTCAGAAAAGCTAGTAACGCAGGCAACTTAAGTTTTCAGGGTTATGGGCTGGCCAGATAGCTCAGAAGACTAAAGCACCTGCTTGGGCAGAGCACAGCGGCTGGCCATGGTGCTATCTGTGGAGTGTTGTGCCGGTCCCGTCCCGGGACGCACTGGGATGGTGGCTGAGACTGGGCTTGGTGGTGTGCCTGTAATCCCTGTGCTTAAGAGGCTGAAAGCAGGAGGATCACTACGAGTGTGATCTGTGCGGTGAGAGGCTGTAGACACAGTACTAAATACATAAAATACTGCTACTACTACCACTACTACTAATAATAATGATAATAATGATATAAAAATAAATAAACAAAGTTTGTACATGTGCATCCTGGAGATGGGATGGAGGAGTTCTGGAGACATTTCCACTGCTGTGACTCTGTCCTCAGTGCTTCTTCCTCCCCTAGGTATTTCCCATTTTCCATAAAATGGCAGCAACATTTCATAGAAGCTTCTCTTGCCTGCAAGGTGATGTCAAGTTTCTTGCCCCCATCAGAGCCTCCATGGTGCTACTTTGTGAAGAAAAAATGGAACAGGAGACTGCAGGTCCCTATTTAATTGATCCTGGAAAGTTCTACTGTGTCATCATTTTAACTTAATACCTTAACTACCTGTTTCAATACAGGGCATCTCAGCCCTGTCCTCTCCCTAGTTAAGCTCAAAGTGTAGGCCCAACTTAGTTTATGTGGTTATATGCTGCCCGATATCCACTTGGTGAATTCACAAACACGGCGCATTTTAACCTTCACTTGTTGGCCCTGCTGCTGACCCACAGAGAACCTGAAAGTGAGCTCTGCCTCCTTCTGTAGAGAGGTTATTGTGTGGCAGCAGTGAAGGCTCAGTGCTACCGTGAAGGTTGCCACACTGCCTGAGGACAATTTTTGCCACCACGTTATGGACACATTACTGTAGGGATTTAGGAACGACACCCAGCAGATGCAGGAGTTCACTACGAATTTCCTGGGGCACATGCTGTGCAGATACTGGACAGGATAGTATCAAAGTTTCTTTCTGAAGAAAGGTTGGAATACAGCTCAAACACACAGCTTACCCTAAACACTCAGATGGAAATAAGATTCCTCATCTGGGTGCCTGATTCGAAGCATCTGAAGCAGCACATCACACGGGGGCCCTGTGTCGTCAGGTCTTGCCAAAGCTCTCTCCTCAGTCCACCCGTCCTCCTCATGCTGCCGCTTGTTCTTCCCTGTTTCTCTTCTTTTTTCTTCCTATGTCCTTGAAACATTTATATTTTCCAAAATGTGCCAACTATATTATTCTTCCACTCAAATATTTCCCACCACTCTCTGCTTTTTTTTGTTTTTTCATAATGCCATGCTCAGGTTATCAGAAAGTCTAACTCTTTATTCTTTCTTCCACTATTGCCTGATCTCCTTTCTCCCAGTTTGAAAGGCAGATCACATGACCGCACAGAAATTCCTTAGAGCCGGGCGTGGTGGCGCAGGCCTGTAATCCCAGCACTCGGGAGGCTGATGCAGCAGGATTGTTGTGAGTTCGAAACCAGCCTGAGCTACAAAGTGAGCTTAAGGCCAGCCTGAACTGCATAGTGAGACCCTGTCTCAAAAAGACCAAAAAAAAAAAAAAAAAAAAAAAAGAAATTCCTTAGAAATTTCAGGGCCATTTTAGAAAATTTGCAGAAGTCAAATGTATGGACAAACTACTGCACTGCTGCATGCATGCAGAAATACTGTTGGTCTTACGGAAGCACAGTGAAGAGCTGGAGGCTGGCTGCTGAAATAATACTATAGTAGTGAAAACCTGAAGGAACTGGGGGATCTTGTAACCAAGACATGAAAAAATAGAAGAGATTGCGCTGGAAAAGAAGACACAGCCTTAAAAGATAAGTTCGTTGTATTTGTATTGACAAGAATATGTATTATTTGATGAATGTTTTACTAAATAATAAATGTGATACATAATAGGCATATTGTCTATATACAATAGCAATTTTTAGAATATTAAACAAAGTGTAGGAAAATACTAATTGTGCTTTTAGTTTTGAGCATGTGTACATTATGAATGCTTAACTCTGCCAAAGATATATGATCTGCTTTTTTTAATATGGCAGTAATTTAATACATACTGTGTTCATTAATACACTGACAAAACATTTTAGTAAGGTTTCCACATACAATAGTTAAACGTAACATGTTATTTCCTTTTAATTTCTTTCAATCATGTACTTAAATGTACCTCTTTCCATTTTTCCCCATTAAATTTCCTGTTCACTCATCATGAAAGAAAATTAATATATTTTTAAAAAATGTTGTGTTAATAAAAGTAATATGTCAATTTTTCAAATATACAAAGAAGGGAGTTATATAAAACAGTGCAGTGATCATGATAAATACAAATGTAAAACCGAATTCAACACTAACTATAAAGAGACTAAAACAAGAATTTCGGTTTTTAACTCAAAAAATACTCTAATAGCTCCTCAAATAGTAATACTTATTAAAATTCTTTGAAAATTTCAACCTAATATATCCACACTTTTCCTTTTCTTAATGATTTAATGTACTTAAAAAGATTAGGAAAAAGTCATTGTGTACTCATGATAAATGCACAAAAGCTTTCTTAACTTATTGAAAGTCAGTTTGAAACTTAGTGAGCAAGAGAAATGTTACACACTTTATCTCATTCTGGAGGAAGTATGAACAAGTCCTCCTCAGAATATGGTAAGATAGATTCCCATCTTTTTAGCCAACACAAACCTTTATATTTTGTATTTATTTGACATAAATGTAAGAATGTTTCTTCTCAGTTGCTTTCTTATAGAAAAATTCTTGTGAAGATCATCCTACGTAACATGTGAAGTACACAAATATTTAAAATATGTGTTGAGTTCATTAAAAAAAATTCACAATCATACCTAAAACCACACATATACTCAGGAACAAAAAGATTTGAACTTGCAATCTACTCTGTTCATGAAGACAGACACAAAATACTGAGTTTGAATATTCCTCTCACTTCAAATGTAACTGAAGCTCTGAACTATGCAGTAGCACACTGATGTTAATATTCCCCATGCAAGCGTTCTGTAGGTTATTTTAGTTACTAGAAGTGGCACTAATGTGTAATAGCTTCCTATGACTGTTTTTTTTTTTTTTTTTTTTTTTTTTTTTTTTTTTTTTTTTTTTTTTTTTTTTTTTTTTTTTTTTTTTTTTTTTTTTTTTTTTTTTTTTTTTTT
>PVKA01007605.1:0-30375 GCA_004027165.1 Ctenomys sociabilis | reverse complement strand
TCACCATGCCCGGCTCCTATGACTGTTTGTAGGAAAAATTTGCAGGCCTCTGACAAGCTTTGGGATAAAAGTACGATTGCTAAAAGAAAAGCAGGAATTAGGGTAACTCTTTAGACATGAAAAGGAAATTCATCTTGCCTCACAATGTTTAGAACAATCTGCTTGCTTAAGAGATTATTCTACTTTTATGAATGATGACAAATAAGATAGTCATTTAAATAACTTGTCTACTTGAGTGAGTTACTATAACCATTTTTAATTTTATAGAAGATTCTTTTTTAAAAGTTTTGAGCCCAGATGTTTCAAATTATAAATAATTTGCCAATTTATATTTAAAACCAAGCTTGCAATAAGAGACATCTGCTATAATAATGTCTGTAAGTATAATATCATGTATGCACCTTGTGCGATACCAAAACAGTATGAAAACAGTTTGCAATATATTAATTTATCGAATCTGTCTTGTTAAGGTGTCTTAAAACTGTCTGATTGATATTTGTACTTCAATAAAATAAAAAAATAAATTAAAAAAAAAAGAAAAATGTGACTGGTTATTCCCATTAAGAGAATCAATTCAGAAGTCTGTTCCACTGAAGTAAGCTTAAAATAGGGTGTACTTGGATGTAGTTGAGTTCTTAAAACTTTTGGACCAACACGAATGTGTTTTGCTTTCTATGAATTTAGAGTACTCAAAAACAAATTAAATAACAAATCATAAATAAGAAAGGAAGTCTCTACCTAGAATCAAAGTATAATCAGTCGTGTAGTTTTATTTCAAAATCTAGATTCTTTGCACAAGTGTGTTATTTTCAATTATGGGAAATGAAGAATATCTGCTCAGGGTCACTTTACTAGACAGTAGTTTGGCTTCCCAAAATGTATTGGAACCTGTGACTATGCTAGCTATAAAATAGGAAAAAATACCACAGCTGTAACTATTTAATGATCTTCAAATAAGAAGATATGAGACTGAAGAAAAAGATGAAACATGAAAGGTACAGTAAAATGAAAGAATAAGATATAGTAAAATGAAATGAAGTGAAACTTAAGAATTAAAGAATGAAGAGGAGAGAAAATAGAAGACAAGAACAAAGGTAGGGGAAAACATGCATATATATATATATATATATATATATATATATATATATATATATATATGTATGTATATATATATTATCTAAGGTAATTGTACCAAGAATTTCCATCAGCCTTTTGAAAATAGCAGCTAGTGTGTTGGATTTTCACATTCACTAACTCTATGCTGATATCTGCATCTAAGCAACTACACTGAGGACAGCAATGTGTAATGCGAAAGCCATGCATGAATGCCTGTCATTTTTGTCTTCTAATTATGTACCATTTCTAATGTCATATTAATTATTGCTATACTCTCTTTAAAGTAATTTTGAAAAAGGTAAGAGAAGAAAAAGAGAGAATGAAAATTCAAGATTTTTTGAAAGCAAGTGGAAATATTTAGTCATTTCAGTGTTACATAGCTATATCTGTTAATCTGAGCAACAGACTTGACAATAAAAATAGATAATATATTAACCATTGTTAATCAGCTATTCTTGCTTTGAAAATCTGTAACATATGTATTGTATGTTACCCTGTTTCTATCTTTGTTTCTGATTTTTGTTCTGATTTTTGTTATTACTCTTCAAAATAAAATTAAATTAAATTAAAATTGAAAGGAAAAAAGAAATGTGAAAATAAATGTAGATTAGCTGGTTGGGCCTATGTAGTGCGAGGGGTGTTCTAAGGCTAGGAGGATGTAAAGTTAGAAAAAAGAAAAGAGGCAGAAATTTGACAGATGAAATTCAGGATGGGAGGGAGGGCCTTAGCAGAAATGCAGATGGCTCCAGACAGCAGAAGCTCCTGATTTGAAGCCCTAAACAATTTCTGACTTTACTTGCAGAATACTAATGACAACAATTTCACAGTTGGCTGTTTGACTTTAAAAGACATCATATATATATTCACAATATAGTTAGAAACAGTAGGCCTAAACCTAGATTTGGTATCAGCTAGTTTTTCTTATATTTTTGATTATGTATAAATGGAGCTCCATTTTCTTATATTTTTCTATTTAAAAGCATCTATATACATATTTATGTATCCATGTATATATGTATGTAAATATATGCCAGCATACATATATGGTATCTGTTTATCTTTTGTGTCCTCGTTCAGTGGTGACTTTTCTTTGAAAGTTGAAGTATGACCAACTTCTGAATTACTATACCAATCTGAGAGAACCAAGAGTACCAGAAATTCACAGTCTTCAAAAGGAAGTCAAGGGATGGCCAAATAGCTCAGTGGATTAAAGCGCCTGGTTAGGCATATGCAGTGGTAGGGGCTCCATCCCGGTCCTGCTGTGCCAGCCCTGTCCCCAGGGCACACTGAGGTGCCCCTGAGATGTGGCATGGTGGTGCATGCCTGTAATCCCAGCACTTTGGAGGCTGTAAGCAGAAGGATCACTATAAGTCTATGTAGTGAGACCATGTAGACCTTTCCTAAAATACATAACAGAATAAATAAAAATAAAGCAATTAAAAAATTAAAAAAAAAACAAAAGGAAGTCAAATTTCCAGTTGACTTTACTATTTTGACACTACTAGTACGAAATTATGGTACAGAAAATCAGCAAATCATATATTTTTATCAATAATATATTTTTATATTTATAGATATCTAAAATAAATTGAAGGAATAAAGATTTTAGGAGATTGTCCTTAAAGTAATATGAAACAAATGACCGAGAGGGTTATTTTTTGTTGTTGTTCTTTTTTGTATTTTATAGAAGGGTCTACAGTGTTCGGGGTCACTACTAGATTGGACTCCTAGTGATCCTCCTGTTTACAACTTCCCTGGAGCTGGGATTACAGGACCACACCACCAATCCCAGTCTCAATTGCATGTCAGTGTGCCCTGGAGTGGAACTGGCGCCACAGGCCTAGGGATCAAATCCCTGGTCACTGGGCCTACTTGCAAGCTCTTTAATCTGCTGAGCTATTTGGCTGGCTCTGACTGATAGATTTTTTTTTTTAAATCCACAATTGGCCATATTTTCTCCAGATAATTCTTATTATACTTCTCTTCAATATTATTATATAGGCATAAAATATGATTTTAAAATTTTAGTTCATGTAAGTCTGGAATTAACCAGATTACCTTAGCCCACGAGAGCACACTGCAGAGTCATTGTATAAATATACCTTTGATTTGGAGCTACATCCTGGTATCATACTTTGCAATGACCCCTTTTGTTTTTTCATTGCCTAGGGCAGCAACTGAAGAACAGATTACACCAATGTTCTAAGAATAGACTGAATGAAAAAAATAGAAATGAGTGTTAATATCTTTAATATTGTTAAAATTTAATACTAGCTATAAAACCACTTTATTCAATAATATCTTTTCAATTTTATACTCCTAAAGAAGTTTCAGTAAATTTTTTAAAAAGTTTCAAAATTTCCAGTAAGTTGTCCAAAATTAAAATAGAGGATTATTTGCTTGAATATTATTTAAATTTATTAAAACTATATAAAGGAAATTGTTAGAAAACACAGGACCCATGAGAATGGTGAAGTCACATGTCAGAAATATAGCCTTACGAATGTGCTTAAGTTAAACATATGAATTTCAAGTCAGGGACTGTGACTATTTTTTTATCTATATTTGTACCACCAGCAATACTTATCTGCATAGAATCTCATTCAGACTGAAGACAAGTATTTATATATTATCTATTCCAAACTAACCTTCTTCCTAGTAACACTTACCACACAGTGCTTTAATTGTTGTGCCCCCTTGTGGGAAAACCCACAGTGGCATTTGGCCACTCTATCTGATACTAGAAAAAAGCAAGGATTCTACACATAATTTAAAACATGATATTCTTATAGAATTTCCAAAACCTGTAAGTAATGATTTATTCTTGAAACTGAAACTGAACTGGGACACTACAGAGGGAAAACAAGGACTCTATTAATTATAATAGGAAAACAATGAAAAAATTAATGCCAAACAAAACTAGACACATGTTTCATGCAGCTAAAGCTAATAGGTAAAAGAAATTGAACCGTTTTGTGGTCATTGCTTTAATTGCTTTATTAGAATCATGTATTTGGTTTTTTAAAACCTTGTTGTGAGATTTCAGCATTCTGATTTTAAAAAGAAAAATGCTGAGAGTCAGGCATATGTCTCATTTTATATGTGGAGATTTTTAAATGAACATGTTCATATTTTTATATGAAACAAGGCTTCAAGCTGTACCTTAAATATAAGCATCTTGAAAGAAATATGCAATACTGTCACGCGTATGCTCCGTGGTCATAGGTTGGCATGCATTATTTCAGCCATGAGACAATAATGACACTGAAAACAAGTATTTGGCATAGGTACCTAAACTATCACACCAGGATATTACGAAGCTTCCCTTCACCCTGCGCTGCATGAGAACAAAGTGTGATTTCAGTTCCAAGGGTGTAACTTTGTTAGGTACATGGATAAGTGAGTCTGCACCCCACTTTACCAGAGTTGCCAGTGGTTTGAGTAGGAAACGAAATTTCCTATCCATTAGTCTACACGAACTAATGGCCTACAAATCCTACTTTTGATACAAAAAGCCTATTTTGGTACATTTGAATTAGTAGGACCTAGGAGTACTTTGAACATGTAGACCCTCTGAGCTTCAATAATTAGCCAATAAAAAAGAAAGAGACAGAAGAGAACCCAGGATCAAAATACCATATTAAAAAAAACCCAAGGATACACTGCCCTTGGGTGTGCTGAGACGGGGGTGGTGGTGCCTCTACTCCCGGTGCTGGGGACGCTAAGACAGGGGCATCACCACCAGTCTAAGCCACGTGGTGAGACCCTGAACCACACACATCAAAGAAAGAAAAGAAAATACCATTTAAAGTCACTTTTTCATAAATTACTAGCAAAATAAAACCCAAATGAAAATGTAATCAACAGGTATGACAGAGATGAAATAAGTATTGGATACAGATATGAAATAAGATAAATATTGGATAAAGATTTTAAAGAAACAATCAGTGCAGTGTGAAAATTAGCAATTATCTTGAAACAAAAAAAAATTTTAACCGTGATTAACACTACACAGTAATCCAACAAAATTCGTAGAATTAAATAATGCACTACTGGAAGTTGTACTCAGTGTCTAAGTACAGAACAGACTGAAGGCACAGAGGACAGAATCACTGAACATAAGCGCATATCGATAGACTTTAATCAGTGCAGGCAACCAGCTGGGAAAAAATGAACAGAATCACAGGGACTCATAGGATATTGAAAGAGTAAACAGCTTGTATTATCATTAAAATAAGTGAAAATAAGGGGGAGTGAAAATTAGGAATAAAAAACTATTCTGAAAATTATGAATGAAATTTTCCAAATTTGTTTTATAACTTGAGTCTAATTCTGAAGCGGTAGGTCAAATCCACAATATAACAGAAACAAAGAAGAGAGAGAGAGAGAAAGAGAGAGAGAGAGAGAGAGAGAGAGAGAGAGAGAATCAATCCATCTCAATTCAGTCCATAACACTAAAAGACAAAAGTCTTGATAGCAATGTGAAATGGGACGCTTCTTTCAGAGAAACAATCCTTTCTGATGGAAGGGTGGCTTCCTCCTGGTGGGGATTTTTGCAGCCTGGGCCACAGAAGCACGTGACATAGACCCTTCACCAGCCTGGGTCAAAGCAGCATCCCCACGCCCGCCCCTAGGGTCGGTCTATCGCTGCACTGATAGAACTGGCTATCCGGTAGGAGCGCAGCTGGTGGCAGATGGGTAACTATACCCTGGGAGCTCCTCTCCTGCCCTGGGCTCCATACCTACCAGGTCAGGGAACAGTGCCTGTCCACAGCAAGAGCCTAGAAAGCCCCTGTGTAAATGACAGCAGATATTGTTTTTCTCTAAAACTATGAAGGTTAGAGAAGTAAATATTTCTGAAGGATTGAAATGAAATAGCTGAGAATGTAATTATTTCTTCCTCTTTTGTGAGTACTTCACTGAGCAGGATAGTGTCAATTGAACTGTAGAAATAACGTAATATATTCAAGATAAATTTTGAATGCATTTTTACATTTTCTCATGTAAACTTAAATTTGTAAACTGCTTTTATCATTTCTTTTCCATTCTGACTCTTCTTCCAGTTGACCTAGAGGGTCCAATATAATTTTATTATAATGTTAAAATCTCCACCTAGGCAATGCTCAGCCTGTCATTTTTGATATGCTAACCACAATTTCAAACTGCACAAGCCCTAATACTTCCCCCACATCTGAGGAAAAGTTTCAATATCACTATTGTGCTTGTGTTTCTTAATGAAAACCTGGGCATTTGTTTTTATTTTTATTTTTTAGGATTTCTCTTCTCTTCTCTCTTTACCTGCACAGTAATAAACCTTCCTTCACTCTGTCTTGCCTGGCGATGCTTCCTGACTTCGCGATCTCCAGAGGTGAACCTATCGTGCTGAGCTGCAGTTTGAATAAGTGCATGAGGCGCAAAAATATCTGTCAGTGTTACCTCTCAGAAGAGAAGCAAGTTATGAGATTCGACAGACACAGTCAACTCTGACTGATACCAGGATGGGAGCGATGGAGAGAAGAGAGGAGGAAGAAGAGATGCTTCTCCATTTCCTGTTTCTAGTCTTAGTTCATTTAGGTGATCGTGGAAGAAGACTTTGTGCTAATGGAGCTTGTATTAGAGAAGTTTAGCCCAAAGCTCTTATGACAAAGTGCAAAACCTTTTGTTTTAAAGCTATTTAAGTCTATTGTAATAATTGCAAAGAATTTAAAATGTATTCTGTTCTATCCTCTGTATTTAATCCCAAGCGTATATACAGAAATGGACAGATATTTACTAAATTTGAGAATAAATTTCAGTGTTAAAAGAAACATGGCTTCTCAGAGATTTAATGCCATATTGCCTCAATTCATGAACCCTTTTATTGGCAAACCACTTGGTTGAAAAACAACAATTTTGCAAAACTTTGTCTCCATTAGCAAAGTCTGCATTGGGTCAGAAACTGCACTGAGACCATCTTCTCTTCTGTGACACATGCCATGGCTTCCTCTTATCAAAACAGCAGCAGATGGACTTGTCCACACTGTATAGTCATGAGCACATGTGCACTGGACAGTATCATTCAATTCAGTGTGGCTCCACTGAAATGTCCAGAGCAAACATAGTAGAAAAAGAAAATGCAGTGCAACCGAAATGGAAATGGTCTTGCAGGTGACAAGAACATTCACAGAAATAATGAAGGTAACAGAAAAGTGCAAATCAAGAAGAGTAAGAAGATTTTAAAGAAAATAACCATTGAATTGAAGAAGGAAATTGTAGAAAAGCATGAGTATATCATCCATGTGACTAATTTGGCCTTAGCATACAAGGTACCAAAGTCAACATTCTCAATTATTTTTAAGAATAAAGATGTCATTAAAGGAGCTGATGTAACTAAAGTATTAATGATGTGAACCAGGAAAAAGTTTTGTCAGTGTGGCAAGAAACAGCTCACAGGTAGGAGTGAAGCTATGACCCATAGAAAGGCCAGAAAATTGCACAGGAGTTCCTGGGGTGGGAGGACCGCGAACCTCTGTAAGTTCAGTGGGTGATGAATTTGAAGCCAGTGGGGAGGGTGGATGGATAAATTCTGTAAAAGAAATGGAATCCAGTGTGATAAGATATGCTGAGGCTTCTTCTGACAGGGACTCTGCAGAAGCATACAAGAAAAGAATTCTTGGAATACATGAAGGCAGCAGGATAGGTCACTCAACAACTGTTCATGTGCAATGCAACTAGGCTCCTTCTGCCAAAGGTGCCAAACAGAACATAAATGACAAAGGAGAAAAATGAAGCACAGATTGACCCTTTTTCCTTTGTACAAACTCAAGTGCTGATCTGAAGATTAAGCCTTCAAGTCTCATACGCCATTACCACACCCACCGCTCATCCCTAAAAGGAACAGAGTGGCAATAAGGTCATGCTGTCTGTCATGTGGAGGACCAATGTGAAAGCCTGGGTCACAAGGAAATTATTCATGGATTGATTACAAAAGTGTTCACATCTGATAATAAGAAAGCTTTTCTGATGACCAACTGGCTGAAAGGCGTCTTCTTCTGATGGTTACTTGCTAAGTGGCACAAAGTCCATCATCGGAAGGTGGTGTTGTGGCTTATGTCTCATTGTTCCCCCAAGGACTCATGCACTTATGGGCCATCCTCTACATGATCCAGTGCTGGGATTATGAGTGTGAGTGCTACACCCTGGCCTGGTGCACATAACCTAAGTGTAATGTAAGGGAGACTGATTTGTTCTCTGTCGCCATTGCTGTTACTTCTCCTTTTGCTCTTGATGTTTTCTGCCACCCTGAGCTGTTGCCCACTGCCACACGCTACTCTGCCTTACAGCCAAGGAGAGACTAAAACCTCCATAAACTGTGAGCTAAATAAACCATTCCTTCTTTAATTTTGGGTGTTGGGTACTTTATCCCAACAATGAGAAAAATAACTGGACAGGTGGTATGGACAATACAACTTCATATAAGCCAATTTCCTCCTCACCAGCATGACATGGCCCATGGACCAGTGAGCCACCTGGTGGTTTGAGAAACTGTACCTAAAATATTGAAAATATCATACCACAGTGATATATGTGCACCCATGTTGATAGCAATTCAATTTGTCATAGTTAAATCATAGAAATAACCCAAATGTCCATTAACTGAGGAATGGATACAAGCATGAGGTATTTTTACACAATGGAGTATTGCTCAGATAGCTATTTAAAAAGATAAACTGTTCACTGGGAGTTTAAACATCATTGAAGAGATGAGTTTGACTCTGAAAGGGTTTGGGAAGAAACATTTTGATGTCCTCCATGACATCAACCTCACTGACAAAGCCTGAGGAAATGTCCAGCTACCAGAACTTCAACTTACCCTGGAGGAAATCATGAACAGAATGTGTCACTTCAGGTGACTGTGAAGGTTTTCATGCACAGGTAGAGGGTACTGTTTCAGGGGTAGAAAGATGGGTCTGGTGTTGGACAGTGCAGACATAAAAGAGCTCACTGAGGACCATGAAGAGTTGTTGATCAGGGAAGAACCCATTGAACTCCATATTGAGCACCAAAATGTGCTTGTGAAGAGCCCTCCCCTGAGGAAGAGGAAGACAGGAAGGAGGTTAGTAGTGACAGATAGATAACATCCACCATGGAAAAATGGAAGAACTGCCAAGATTTCTTTGAGAAGCACTACCCCAGCATAATTCCAATGAAAGGTTGTTTAATCTGAGGAAAGATAATGTGGTCTCATTTCTGAAGGTTATGGATCACAGACAAAAGCAAGTGACACACTCAGCCACCTTATCCTTAACAAAGCAACCAAACATGCTTGCTAGAAGAAAGATAGCCTCTTTAATAAATAGTTTCTGGAAAAATTGTTTTTTCACATGATGAAGGATAGAATGAGACCTATGCCTATGACCATGCACTAAATTAAAGTCAAAATGGATTAAGGACTTAAATATTAAAAATTAAATACTCAATTTAGTGAACAGAAAATAGGTAGAAATATTGAAGACATAAGGATAAGTAGCAAGTTCATGAACAAAAAGCAAATTGCAACAGCAATACATCAAAGAATCAACAACTGGGAACTCATCTTTTTAAAAAAGTTTCTTCATGTTGTATGAAATCACAAAAAGATGGATGAAAAGTCCAGCGTGAGGAAGTAACCGCTTGAGCTAAAGCTGTGCTTCTACATAATTATATGAGAGGCAAGATCTGCACTAATGGTGGTTGGACAGGATATTATGTCAGCTTCTAGTACTACGGTCAACCACTAGGAGAATAATTATTAAATTTTTGATATAATTCAGGTATAAAAAATAAGATAAGTAAGCAGCTATACTCTTAATTCACTGATTAGAGATATCTGCTAAAATAATATCTGTAATTATAATATCATGCATGTACCTTATACAGCACCAAAACATTATGAAAACAGTTTGCAATGTATTAATTTATTGAATCTGTCTTGTTAAAGTGTCTTGAAACTGTCTGATTGACATTTGTAGTTGAATAGAATAAAAAAAAATTAAAATTTAAAATTAAAAAAAAGAAATCACCAATAGAGTAAAAAGAAGTTTGAAAGAGAGTAAAAATCAGAATTAAAACAGACAATATTACAAGTGATACAAAGTTTCACTTAATAAAGTAACATGAATTTTATAGTATTTGTTGTAATACATAGTGTTACCTTCCAAACAGTTTTCTTTCTTTTAAGGAGAAAGAAGAAAAATATATAAGAAATTAAGAGGAGAAAAAGTACAGACAGTGGAAAAAGAAGACAAGATAAATTAATTATTATCTTCTCCTTTCCACAGAGCAGCATAAATTGACAGTACAGTTGTCCAAACCACCCTACTTACATACATAAGTACATCTCTTTCCCCCACTCTCTCTCTCTTGTCTTTCTCCTCACCTCTCTTTTTGCATAAGATCATTTCACTTCCCAGTATCTATTTTACCTTTCAGATTTCATTTTTCTCTTTCAGGTTCTCACACTAAGGAGACAATATGATGTTTGCACATGTGGTCTGATTTATTTCACTTAAGAGTATGATCTCTAGTTGCATCCATTTAGTGACAAAAGACTCCAATTTATCCTGTTGTAGATTAATACTCCATTGTCTAAAAGTACCACATCTTCTTTATCCATTCTTCAATTGATGAACATCTCGGTTGTTTCCAGGATTTAGCTATAACAAATTGTGCTGCTATAAGCATAGCTGCACATGTATCACTGTGGTGTGAAGGTCTTAGTTCCTCAGAAAAAACTGCAGGAGGGGAGTAGCTGGCTTGAATAGGATCTATAATCCTAGCTTCCTAAGGAATTTTATGCTGATTGCCATGGTGGTTTTACCAGTTCACTCTCTCAGAAACAGTGCAGAAGGGTTCCTTTTTTTCCCCATATCCCCTCCAGCATTTGTTACTGGCTGACTTCTTGATGTTAGCCATTCTTTCTATGGTGAGATGAAATCTCAGTATTGTTTTCATGTGCTTTTCTCAAATGACCAACGATGGTGAACATTTTTTCATATATTTACTTCCCATTTTGTTTTTTTTTTCCTCTGAAAAATATATAATTATCTCAGATACCCATTTTTGGATTGGGTCTTTGAATTTGGTGGTCTGATTTTTTTTTTAATTCTTTGTATGTTCTAGATAAAAGGCCTCTGTCTGAGGGACACTTGACTATATTTTTTCTCAGTGTTTTGGTGTTCTTTTTACTCTGTTAGAAATTTGCTTTGTAGTGCAGAAACTGTTCAAAAAGACGGAGTCTCAGATGTCAATTCTTTGCAGCATTTCCTGCAGCAGTTTGGATTTTGTTCATAAACACTGTCTACCCGTGTATCTTTAGGATTTCTATCTACATTTTCCTCTAGAAGATTTGATGTTTCTGTTCTAATATTTAAACCTTTGATCCATTTTGACTGTAGCTTTGTGCATGGTGATAGGCATGGGTCTAGGTTTAGCATTCAGTATGTAGAAAGCCAGTTTTTCCAGCACTATCTTTCTTCCAGCAAGCCTGTTTGAACCATTTATCAAATATAAGGTGGCTGAGTATGTTTGCAGTTTTGTGGGCATCTTCTAATGTTCTCCATTGATCCTCTGGTCTATCTCTATGCAAGTACCATGCTGATTTTATCAGATAATTTCAGGTCATGGATTGTGATATCTCCTACCTTTCATTTGTTTCTCAGGATTGCTTTTCATATTCTGGGTCTCTTCTTGTTCCAATGAATTTGAGAAAATTTTCTATAGAGTAAAATGTTTTTACAAAATTAAAAATTAAGAGTAAAACTTAGAGAAATATTTTAGCTGACTGTCCCTCAAAGGACAAACATCTAGAACACATAAAGAATTTTTTAAAAATCAGGCCCCTAAGACCCAATTAAAACATGGGCATCTGAAATGAATATACATTTCACAAATAAAGAAATAAAAATGGTTAATAAATGAAAAACACGTTCAACATCATTGATCGTGTTAGAAATGCAAAATAAAACAACACTGAGATTCCATCTCACTCCAGAAGAAAAAAAAAATCGCTATTATCAAGAAGTCAACAAATAGAAATTCTATGGCAGTGGGGGATGGGGCTGCCAGGATAAAGAAACCCTTCTCCAGTCTTGTTGGGAGTGCAGACTGGTACAACTACTGCCGAATTCAGTGTGGAGATTTCTTCAAAAGCTTGGATTAGTGGTCACATTTGACCCAGCTATTCCCCTTCTGGGTATTTTTCCACAAGATCTGAAAACATCATACTGCAGATATACATGTGCACCCATGTTTATAGTAGCACAAGTTATCATAGTTAAATCTTGGAAACAACCCAAATGTGCATCAACTGAGAAGTGGATACAAAGATGTAGTGTATTTACACAATGGAGTACTACTGAGATATTTAAAAAGATGAACTTGATATTTCAATAGGTAAATGGATGCATTTTTTTTTGTAAGTTAAATAAAACAGCCCCACATGTATAAACCTCATATTGTCTCACTAAAGAGTAAAGAAAATCTGAAAGGTTCAAAAGAAACTGTGAAAAGGAAAGAATCAGTTTGCTGTTCTGGCTCTACCTAAGCAACAAAAAACAAAGAATACAAAAAGTAACAGAAATAGGGTAAAGAATAAAAGAAAGCAGGAAAAAAAGCAAAAAAATATCTCAAAACACATGTACAGGTTAACTTTGTTAATCATACTGTTGATTTCTGCTTGTGGAAGAATACAGCAGTTAGTAATTGTTTTACCCAGTTTGCTGTTCTGGCTCTACCTAAGCAACAAAAAACAAAGAAGACAAAAAACACTTCATGTAAACCATCCCAAAGTCCTTTTAGAGGGGGATTGTCCTTTCAAACAATATTATCTCCCCAACCTATCTTTCTCTCCTCTGTCAGAAATTAACTCAAGTAAGGTTAGAGTTGTTTTTTTAATACCATATTATACTGCATTTTGTTTTGTTTCTTTTATTTGATTGTTAATAAATGTATACTGTTCATGATGGATTAATCTTATTTAAATTGAACCTTGTGACTTTATGGGGAACTTTGATTAACTTTACAATTGATTTGGATGATGACCAGAATCATAGAACAGATTAAATTAATTAAATGAGCTAAAATTTTGTAAGTCTGATGCAGTATTTCTGAGACTACATCCCTGGGAAACTTAGGGAAAAACACAAAACAATTAGTGATTTATTACTGGCACTGAAATTCTAAAATTTCTCCTATTTTAAGTTGGCATTTGTAAAAAGTAATTCTAAGTTATAAAAGTGACATAGCATTTATTTAAACTATATTGGTATTATTGTTGAATACGTAACCATTAGCTTTGTAACTTGGAAATGATAATCAGAATGATTTTCCTTGCTTTCATTTTGGCCCTGGAATACCCATTAGCAATGAAATATACACTTAGCCTTTTTTATGGAGACTTATTTTCTTTGTGTCACTGACACTGAAAGTAAAGTTACATGTTGGATATTTTTTCTGAATACACTGATATATTTTTTCTCTCCCAAACATATCTCCCCAGAGTTCTGTGCGTTTGTTTGTCTACACTTATTATACCTAAAGTAGTCATTATTTTAAATTAGTTATTATTTTAAAATTAGTCACACATCCTGTCTACAGCACTGGGAGATGTATGGGACTTGTTTTACTACTAAGGTAGTATATCTTGGTAAATCAAGTGTTCTTCGAGAACATGTAAGCCAAGGACTTAATATCCAGAAGGCAAGCACCATTCTGAAATGCTTTGTGCTGCTTTTAACTACCAGAGAGTCCATCTACTTTTTTATTGTAAAACAAGAAGGATTTTAAGACTGGAGGAAATACTGATGTGTGTCTCAAAAAGGTAAAGAAGAGATATTAATTGAATTGAGAGTTGAACTGTCTCAGAAGCTTTACTTCTCTAGGTATTATTTGATTGTGATTATGAGCAAATAATTTATCCTCTATTAGATGTAAAATCAGCAGGAGAATAGCAAGAAATTAGAAGACAAAGAGTAACATTATATGAGTGACACAGTCTGATATGTTTGAAACCAAAACATGCTCCAAAAACTGCTCAATGCAATACACGTTGTTGAGCAAAGTGGCTATGCGATAAGTTCCCTTGAGAAGCTCTACCAAGGAATTTAAGGAGTGGATGAGATTGCTGAGACAGCTATCGACTTCCCAATAATTTAATTTAATATGATAATATTTTTTGTCCATCTAGGGATCAGAACATGGTCCTTAATATGCTATATATACACTATATCACTGAGCTACATGTCATATTTTTATACATTAATTTCCTTAATCTAAGTTAGCCCAACTATACATCTCCAATTTACAAATAAGAAAATAGGCACTTGAAAATGTCAAGTGATTTGTCCATTTTTTTTCAGGTAGACATGATCATCGTAATGAAACACTAAGCTTGTTTCAGCTATCATGAAAGTTCAAAGTAAGTTTCTAAAGAAAATTAATTAGTAAAAGGCAATTTTCCCAATTCATGATACTGACTGCATACATGAGTGATCTGGGAATTCACTCTCAGGTGATGGAAGGAAAATTATTTGAATTATAATTCCCACTGAAATTTTAAATATCCTAGCTATTGTAAATTTTAATAGCATGGGTGGCTTACAGAATTTTAATGAGTTATAAAATTAGGGGAGAAAAAGGGAATCAAGAGAGGTTAAGAATATTATATTACTAGTTACACATTGCTTATTGCTAACAATATGAATATTTATTTTGACTGTATCAGGGTGAAAAAGAAAGAAATCAAAACTCAAAACTACCCTTTTCTAAGAAGCTTAAGATGTGTAGCAAAAGATGGAGACAACCAAATCCTCTATTTTTCAAGGAAAGCTAAACTGGATGTATAACAGTCTAGCATAGATCTACTACTTGGCTTTGTATGCATGCATGTATCAGGCAAGAAGAAGTGAAACATTTTAAGAATTTGTTCTACTCATGAATTACCTCTGATATTACAAAATAGGAAATTTCCATTATTTTGCTAAGTGATTTTCAATCTAAACCTTACAATATAGTTAGGCAACATAATAAAATGTGGCAAAATGGATTGACTTTACACAAACAAACAAGAAAAATAAATAAATAAACCTACAAAGACTTCAAGTTTTCCTCAATACCAGCAATGAACAGTAAATATTCTACCACTTAAAAATTTGTTTAAAAATGCTTAAAGTATTTAAAGAGATAAATCCATAAAAAAAATACTGCACTTTACATAGAGTCATTGATGTGCTTGTGAATAATCTGCTATTCGGCTATTTTTACAGTATTGTCATTTTTGGGAGGTAAAAATTGCTACCATTCTTTTTTATTCCATTCTCATTTTAAAGTAAATGTATGCTTCAGTATTCTGTTTTAATTATACATTTGCTATTTGTCCTTTATATTTTTCCAAGGGTCTACAGGATGTTCAGGGCCTCACTATTATATTGGACTCATAGTAGTTCTGCTATTTACAGCCTCCCAAGAGCTAGGATTACAGGTGCAGACCACCACACCCAGTCTCAATCACTATCTCAGTGCACCCTGGGGGTGGGGCCGGCATGGCAGGACAGAGAATCGAACCCCCAGCCCTTGCTCCTGCTTGCAGGTACTTTAATCCATTGAACTATTGGTTCACTTGTTATATTTTTCATGCCTAGAATGTTAGATACTTTTCTTCAATTGCTGAAACAAAAATATTATGTAAGTACTACAAGATGCATCTTCTAAGAACAGTAGCCGTACATTATAATCAGGAGGTCTGAGCTCTATTCCTAGAGTCCATTTCATTTTTTAAATTTTTATTTTATCTCTTTTATTTTTTTAAAGAGTACAAAATGGTAACAGGAAAAAAAAAAGAGCATCAGAAATGAAACAAAATTTCACTAAACAAAGTAATAGGAATTGAACAATGATTGCTGTATTACATGATGTTATCTTCAAATACAAATGCACAAGAGCGGTTGTGCAGATGTGTTCCTAATCAGACAGTGTAGATTAAGAAAGTGTTTATCTTGTGGCCTTTCCTTTTCTCAAGAAAGCTGAACTCATACTACTTGTAGATATAGTAAGAACTTTCATCGTATATATTGTCCATTTTTATAAATAATATAAAAAGAAATCTAGAACTAATGATGCAAATTTGTGGCAAAAAAATCTTCTTTTGATATGATATATGTCCTTCATGAAATCCTTAGTTTTAATTTGCTAGACCTTTGCAAAATTTTCAATAGTTATTTGTATAATTAGTATAATCTTTCCATGCCCTTTCAGAACAAAGAAGTAAAACTTCACTTACTCCCTTTTCATGATGTGAAACTTTACAATATTACTTGTCATATAAGCAAAATGTAAATTTTTGTAAGGATTTCAGATTTTAAAGCTATGGATCTCCTTCCTATGTACTAAGTTTGTATTACATATTTTGAATAAGCGGTATTCCAAAATAAATATGCATTTTTAAGCGAATTTTCTGGAACTATCTGAGGTATTTTATTGGAAAAACCATAAAGAAATGCACAAATAAGAAAATAGCTGAATACACTAAATAGCAAACCTCAATGACAAGAATCCAACGAAGGAAGGATGAAGACTTGTAAGATTTATTAAAACTCTTTGAAAATTTATTACTTTTTCTTCCTAAAGTTTTTCTCTTTGCATTCTTGGGAAAAAATTAAGTAATTAATTAGTACTACTTACTTGTTAAAATTTACAAAAATGGTACCTTCCCAAGCACTCCTATGTCCTTTATCAACCTGAAACCCAGAACTTTTGGCTCTCTTGGGTGCATTTTCTTTTCTCAACAGCATCCTCCTGACCTGAATTAACCTATATGTGTTGTACCTGTGCTCTGACAGTACTTGGTTTGTCTTAATAGTCCTTTATTAGAATCTTTCCACAAATTGCCTGAAGGAAAACAAATACGTACACCTACAAACTAATTTTAACAATTCCTCCTTCTTTTGCAATTTGTGAAATAATGATCACATTATAGGAAAAAGTATTCAAAACCCCACTGCTCTAAGAAGTCTTCCATTAAGCTACACCTGCTTTTAAAGATGAGAAATTAATATAATGCAGACTATATTTTTTCATGATTGAATATGTGGATCTGTAAGTTTGTGGGATACATAAAACATGTTTGGAAGCATAAAATAAATCTTAAGCACTTGAATGTAATAATTATTTGTATAGTGCCACAACCTATTAGACAATTAATTATCCATTGTTCTAATTTTATTTCTAATATTGATAATTATTTGTTATCACAGTTCTACAGCACATTGTTTTTCTACAAAAAAAGTGTCAGAAATTTAGACAGCAAAAACTAAGCATCATTGCTAATTTCTAGAATATCTGTTCTTCCTGATAAGCGGCAAAGAGAAATAATGATACCTTGCATGTAACGCCCCATGAACATACTTAATACTAGAAATATAAACGTAAGTGTATGAGTGAATTGCTTCAAATATGATGTCTTGCTAAATAAACACCTGATGTTACTTAGGAAAAAAATCATTTCTGTGAAAATTGCAAATTTCAAAATGGTAATTAAATGTTTGACAAAGAGGAAATGAATATGTGATTTCTACTTACATACTGGATTTTCTACTGTGCTTTTGTGATAAAGGTTATCAGGGTGGACAGGTTAGTGTCAGAGAGATTCTCTACCATGCCCATGTTGGGTTGGGGCTCAATTTTCCCACACAAAAAGAGAAATAAAAATTCCTGTAAGAACAATGTTTTATGTGAGAATCACTCCAGCATCAAGTAGCACATGTGGTATTAAGCAAAAATTAAACAGAGTTGATCAACTCATGACTGCACACTGTGTCTATCTATTCATTCTATTTTCATTTGCTTTGCAACTTCCTTTGGGTGCTGTAGTGGCTAAAAGAAGTTTTAGCACATTGTAGCTATCAAAGTATTTTATATGGTTACCCAATTTTGCCTTGTAGAGAAGCAGAATTAACATCGTTGATATTTTAATTTACACATTTGTCCTGCTTTTTTTTTTCTTCTAGTGCCTTGAAATTAAATGAATTGCACCACATTTTACAGTTTGCTTCTGTCAGGCCAGGGAGATAGCTCAATAGAATAAGCACTTGCCTTGCAAACACAGGGTGCTGAGTTTAATCCCCAGTACCACAAAAAAAAATAAATAAATAAATAAATAAAAAAGATAAAATTTGTTTTTGTCAATTATTTGTAAAATTCTAGCCTTTTTTTTTTTAAATTCCAATTTAATTTCTTGGTCAAAAAAGACATAATGTAGATCTTGATAAATTTATCATAATTTTATTTCTTGAAGCTGTTTTCTGGAATGATTATTTAGTTGTAAAAATTAATGCTGTTGAGCTCTTTTGTTTGTTTGTTTATTTGTTTTGTGGTACCAGAGATCGATCTCAGGAACTTGCTCTTGCCAGGCAAGCACTTAACCTACTGAGCATCTCCCCACCCCCACTAATACTGGTGAGGTTTTTTAAAAATGTATTTTCAGTAGTTTTCTTTTTCATGCACTTATATTTCAATATGGCTACTGGCTTGAAATCTTCTGAAAGCAGATAGAGAAGAAAGATTTGCTGTCCAACCTAGGATACCTTTTTTTATTTATTTTATTTTATTTTTTTGTCTTTTTTGAGACAGGGTCTCACTATGCAGTTCAGGCTGGCCTTAAGCTCACTTTGTAGCTCAGGCTGGTCTCGAACTCACAACAATCCTGCTGCCTCAGCCTCCCGAGTGCTGGGATTACAGGCCTGCGCCACCACGCCCGGCTGATACCTTATTATTATTATTATTATTTTAGTCTTAATTTGAAAAATAAAGTTACAAAATTATGAAAAATATTTTTGCATGAGAATTATTAAAATCATACTAACAAATTAAAACTTTGTTATGAACCTTATCAGCTGCACTGCCACCACTTTAGCACCCACTAGGGCAACAAACTGAAAACAAGCTCTTCAGCTGAGGCTGAAATCACAGCATCTCGCTTCAGGCTGCACCCTGCTGGTGGAAGACTTTTAGACACTTTAATTTACCTCTGTCAGCATAATTTATGTCTTCTGTCAACTCTTTTTATCCTCATTCCTCTCTTTCTTCCTCCTCCACATCCTCTCTTTCCTCTCTCTTTCATTCTATTTTTTTTAATTTTTATGTATTTGGTGCAGGGTCTCATTATGCAGTTCAGACTCGCAGTGAACCCCCCTGTTTCAGCCTCCCTAGGGCTGGGATCACAGGTGTGCGCCACCATGCTCAGTTTCATGGCATGTCTCGGGTGGAGCTGGCACAACTGAACCCTGGTCCCTGTGCTTGCCTAGGCAGGTGCTTAGACCGCTGACCTATCCCCATGGCTCTTTCATTCTATTTCTTATTTCTTTCACTTGCATTTCAAAAAATAAGATTATGAGAAATTTATCAAGATTTATATTATTTCTATTTCTGATCAAGAAACTCAATTTGGAAAAAAATTCACAGACAATGGAAACCTGTTCTTCATACCTCTGTTTTAAAACGCTTTCCTTACCTTATCCATTCTATAATGGATCAATATTGTTTTCTGAAGGAACTATACAGTATACCTCTTATTCTCTGGGGCCAGTATAGTGTAATCAAAAACAACACATAGTTGAGTGAGTGTAACTATAGTCCAATAAAAACACATAAGGTGTTGGATTTGGTCCAGATAACATATTTTGCTATCTCTGCACTGGACCTTAGAAATAAGACTTCTTTGACTTAGTGAATTTGTATTTTTAACTAGTGGTTCTGACACCAGAACCATGTCTGTCACATAGCATTTGATGAATATTTGATTCTATTGGGCCTTTTCCTATAATAAAGCATGTAGCAGGAAATTATATTAAACAATTCACGGAAATTGGATCCTGCAGAAATCAAAGCCTTAGTTGATATTGCTAATTTTATTTCATGACAATTTCTGTGCTGGGCATTATACAGTTGATTCATTTTCCAATAGTTTTGTGTAAAACAATTAATTTTCTTTTGAGTTTGGTTAAAATGAAGACACTTCCTAAAGTAATTTCTAGCTAGACATTTACTCAGTGACATCACTCTCCATGTCTCTGAGTTGTGTGTAATCATTGCACAAAGTGACTTTCAGTTATCAGTTTCAAACTGTTCACCACGTTTAGGTTCATGATTTCATTCACTTAGAAGTCCTTAATTTTGCCTTTCTTTGGGCATGCTCATGTCTGAGTGTGTTTTCCCCTTGATTGATATGTACATTTGATCTGTCTAGTTACTCAGTTATTTTTCTTAATGCTAATTTTGTGCATGTCTAGCTTTATACTTGGGCATATTACACAAGAGAAACAGATAACAAGTATCTTGGAAAACAGATTTGATGTGGAACTATAACGTCCAGTAGTAGCAATTGAACGCCAGTGAGCTGCCGTCTCTAGCAGGGTTTTGTGTAGGTGCAACTGCTCTCCATGCTCACTTATCATAAAACAATGGACAATTCAGCCAAGGTAGACTCTTGCCTGCCTTTGTGTACAAAATATAAATAGAATAGAGCAAATAAGGAAAAACAGTCCCACAGCTGGAAGGCAACTTTAAAGAAAAATGATGTTCATAGCTATCCTGCCAGTAGCTGGCCAAGCAGTTATTATAAAACATATTTAATGTTTACAACTGCTTGGAGGCTGGGGAAGGAGTAATACTTTGAAAATATGTTTAATGTTTTCAACCACTCTGTGGTAGGGAAGCAAGTCCTGCTAAAATATATTTAATGCTTAGAGTCATTTGGCATTTAGAAGAAAAAAATAAACTTCTTGTTAATTTTTAACATTTATGGCTGATCTGTGGCAGCTAAAGCACCTGCCACTGCGGCATGCTTTATGCTTTAGGATGCAAGGCGGTGCCACTAAAACAATTCATATTCTTCTCTCAGGGCCGCATAAAAACTGTCAATAGCGTTACCTTTGCAATTGAGGCACTAATAAAAACATAGGAATGAAACGGAAGAATAAAATGCTCCCTGAACACAGCCATAAGAGCCTATGACCCTGAAAATAGGTCTGGCCTGCTGTGTGCTGCGGCCGCTTCATGGCTGACACAGGTGGGTTCATTAGGCCCTCTGCAATTGCATCCGACGTGTGAAAGCCACTCAGAAGATTGTGAAGCAAACGTGTAATCTGATAATTGGTGTTTTTTTTCAAATTAGGAGCTTGTCTCCACACATTAAGGTAAAACACTCCTCTGCACCAAAGGGGATGTAAATAGCGATAGAAAGTCTGTTAGGTTTTTAAATAAACTTGGTTTCATTTGTACAAGGGATGACAGTGAATATTGAGCTTCATGTGTCAAAGCAAGGGACTGGATGAGAAAAGGGAAGGAGCTAATTAGATGGGACCTCTGCATTGTCGGCTACTCTGGTTTATTTCCTGAGAATGATCATGAAAATTATCAGAGCCTTTCCCAATTAGTGACTGCATTCTGCTAGGAATCTTGTTAAGTGGTACACATGCATGTGCTCTTTTGCTGCTTCCAGTAACCCTCAGAGAAAAGTTTAGTGATGCCTCATTTGCAGGTAAGGAAACCAAAGCAAAATAGGAAAAAATACACTGTAACAATTGCAGAGAACTGGACTTAGTGTGACTTCTAACCAAGGGCTCTGATTTCTAAACACAAACACACTGCTAGAAGCACGTGCTACATCTCATAAGAATAGTAGGCAGGTTGTTTGGAAAATGAAACTTTCATGTGCCTTGGAATCTAAGAACTAAAAGTAATTTAAAATCTAAATTTTTAAATCTAAAAATCTAAGGTGAACCTTAGATTCATACAGAGCTCTTCGCAGACATTGAATATAACCTGACTTCACACATCCAACACGTGAACTTTAGCATTCTAATGGAGCAGTAATTCTTTTCTGCAGTGCATTATCTCACTGTTTCCACAGCAATGTCTGCAGAAGCCATCTCAAGCTTGTCTCCACCACTGTGTTCTTCTTCAGTGTGCTGTGAGAGACTGGCCCCTGGGCTGCCGCAGGTCTCACAGATGCCCGTCTCCACCTGGGCTTGATTTAGATTGTGAGCTCTTGAACTTTAGGCTGTTAGTGAATGTTAATCAAAACACGGCAAATGTGACTCTCTGTCTCTGTCTCTGTCTCTGTCCTTCTCCCTCTTCCTCTCCACCTTCCTTTCCCTCTCCCTCTCTCCCAAACTCCAGCCATTAACATTCTTACTTGGGGAACCCAGATACCAGGGGTTCTGCTGCAGCCCATGTAGCAGTTGTTTGTGAGCTACTAATAATTACACAAGGAAGAATGGAAGAAGGGTCCCAAATAAGGCTTCAAACTCTTCTGGCAGCTTTACTAAATCCTCTGGAGAAATTTAATACCTGGTAACAACCTCCTGGGTCTATTTTCCTGGTAACAGTCCTGTGATGCACTCAGTTACCAGCTCAGTGTTCCCAGGGGTGTGGCTGGCATGGGATGTGAGACTGGGGATGGACCTGATCCCTGCACTTGCCTAAGCAGGGTTTTAGTCCGCTGAGCTATCTCACCAGACCTGAATAAGTTCTTATTACTCTATGCATTATTTTGTTAATGTGTTATGCAACAATAGATAACTGCTATGCAGATCTCACCGAGTAACAAAATGAGAATCATTAGTAATGAAGTAAAACCATGTTCTACCTTCTAACACTGAGAAAAAATACTGGATAGTATTGCTTCTGCAATAAAATTGACAAAAATGTGTATTTTTAACTCACGCATGACAAAACTATATAAATTTAAAATGAAGGATAGCTTAAAAATAGCTAGAAAGTTTCCAAAGTATTATGATGATGAAGACAGAAGAATGGAAGAAACTGATCCACACCAAAGGACATTGAAGAGGCCCAAAATACAACAGTGTGATTTTGACCTTGAAATTTTTGTTATAAGTCCTGTTGAGACAGTCAACAAAGCTGGAATGCGATGTGAAGCCGAAAATATGAATTCCTGTGTTTAAAGACTGTGTTTTGATTTTGCGAGAAGAATACCCTAACGTGCAGAAAAGAGAACCTCTTAAGCGTCTGGCCAAGACTGCTGATGAGACACGCACAGGAGTGAACTGCAGTTTACCTGCTCGGACTGTATTACTTGATCTTTTCTGTTTTTATGATGGACTTATGGGAAGATAAGATTATATATTTTATTGTTCCCTGCTTTTTTATGTACTTCTAAAGAATAAGAAAGTACAGGCATCCATATATGTTTCTGAATTATAACAAAAATATAATAAATTAATGTTAAATATGGTCCAAATCTTCCAAATGTCCTTCCCAGAGAAGAATTACTTCAGTGCTACCATGTAGATAATATTTTTCACTAAATAAATAATAATACAGAATATGATAGAGAAACTTCTAGAAAAAGCCCCACTGAAACATTCATGTTAGCATTTCTCTCCAAGCTTCATGTAAAACAAAATAGAATTTAGAGGAAAAAATACAAAAGAGAGAGCAAGAGCAAGAGAAAGTGTGTATTTGCCTATTGTTCTTATTAAGGCAGTAACCCAATTTTCTTTAAGTGGATAGTTATTTAAATTTCCACTAAATATTTTCATTAGATGGTGGATAAGACTTACATTTTCCTCAGATTCTGTTTTGGTCATGAACCATAAATCTTTAAATTATACGATATATACCCGATGTAATTCAACTGAAATGAATTCCAAGCTCTTCGCCATCTCATCTGAGATTGAAAGCAAGACTTAAGTTTTCTAAAGATGTTCTGGAAGTTACCATAGAAAAAATGCTGTATTTGACTGTGATTGTTTTGTTCTGTTTTACTCTAAAGACAGTAATAAAAAAAATAAAAATGAGGCAAAATTTCAAAACAAAATGATAGGAAATTAACAATGGTTATTATACTGTATATTCTTATCTTCAGAGTATTTGCTTTTATAAAGAGCTTGGGATCAATTTCATTTTCTTATGGGTAGGAGTTACTAAATCTTATAAAACTGAAACAGAAAACTAATCATGCACAAGTGTGTATAGTAGTTAAATAAGAAAACAAGTATCTAGTTAGATCATTTGGCACGTTACTAGTGTGTAAGGAAGAATCATTCTTAATACATAAGTCATGACTCCAGATTCACTATTGAGAACTACTTAAACATTTCATAGAGACATGGTTATTAATCATCCAATCAATTGCCTTAAAAATGACTTAGCTGGAGCAGAGGAAAATAGTACAAGTGTGAGTATGAATTTAAACACTTGAAACCTGTCAGCACTCCCAAAAAGTAACTTAAACTGCAGACTCCACTGATGCATAATCACCAGAAATTAAAGAGGGCACATTACTGCATTTCACTGTAACTGTAGTAATCTTAAAGAATTAAGACCACATCGATAAAATCCAAATTTGTCTCCAGGGAGTAAGTTTGAGTTGGAGAATATCTGGACCATTAAGTAATTTCCTTAGGTCAAAGTAAAAGCACTGTATCTCAGAATATTGCTTCTATGACATACTGGATGCAACAGAAGTTAGCAATAGTGTGACCTTTCTCTTAAACAATTCATAGATGTGCTACCCTTTTTTCATCTTAGGGAATTAAATTCATTATGTTGTGTTACAAGTTTTAAATATTAATTTTCCCCTGAAATCTCAACTTACTACTCTCACCACCATCATTTTTTCTACACTGATGTTCCTTAAAATTTCTACTTCATTTAACTTTCATTACAAATTTAGTGAGCATAATAATTTTAGAGGTATAATCCAAAATTTCTAAATTGACATTTGAATGAGGTATTTCATTTTTTTATGAGCAGAATAGATTTATTGAGGGAAAGAAAGCTCCTGTCTGAAAGAAGGACAAGAGGGGATGGCCCGAGTGGAGAGTTCCCCCCAGGTATTTCATTTCAGTATTATTTTACCCTATAAAATTAATTATTGCATTGTATGTAATTTCAAATTGTGTGATTCTTCCTTTTTCAGAAAATTGAAGAAAGAGAATTAATGGATAGTGACTGTATCAAACAGAGACCTATAACCGAAGATGAAGATATCACTGTATCATCCACACAGCATGCAAAGCTTCATTGGATGTTGGGGAAAAAGTGTCTGAATATTCCAAGAAAATGATAGAAAAAAACTAAAGAAAAAGATTTAGTGAAAAACGTAATTATTTCATAGGTCAGAGCAGTGAAATATTTCCATGTGGCAAGCAGAGGAATGGAAGTGGGGATAAGTGCTGGGGGCCATCAGTCAGTGCAACCCGTAAATGCTGGGCGGTTGTCAGCAGCTTTGGGTTGAGAAGGAAAAGCAGGAACAGCAGAAGCCACAGCTTACTTGGCTCGCCAGTGTTTTCCATTTCATATATGTATATATATGAAAGGTGGAAGTAATATATAGTATATATTTTACTCTTAACATTTAATTCCTAACAAGTGTTTCTAACTCTGGATTTATTTGAAAAGAGCACACTATGCAAATACACTGAGAATACCTATGCTAATTCAGCATATTCTGTGGCTTCAGATGTAAAGAAAATACTTTTCTGTTATGAAAAACAATTTTTTAAAGAGCTACAGTGCGATCTGAATTAAAAGTTTATTGAAGTCTTTTGAATCACCAATAAGAACCTCCAACAATGGCACATAATGACATTGTAAAGAACTATTTCTTAGTAAGACAATAAATCATATCCCACCCCAGGACTGCAAAAGCTGGGAACTGTCTTGGTTTTCACTTCCCTGCCTTTCTCCTGATGTTCCATGTTAATTTCTTCACATACTAACTACAAGGTTCTTACTTTAGAACTGCAACCATATCTTCTATCTAAACCATCACAATAAAAATACTAATTTATCTAATGAGTCATAATTCTCTAATATAGATGTAGAGAAATACGGGGGTTTGCTTTATAGATATTGTATTAGTGTTAAAATAGTTTATCAGGATACTAAATTGCTGTTTGTATTTTAATTTACACCTAGAACTCACTGGGTTAAATTTCATGCTAAAGATCACCATCTACTTAAATGTCTTTGCCTCAGAGAGTGTATCTTTTACTATTCTGTCTTTAAAAAATCAAAGAACAGTGTAAAAATACCTTCCTGCATTTTCTGGAATTACTTTCTAATAAGATAAATCTCCTCCCAGTTGCACTACTAAATCTCTAGTAATTGTTGCATAAACCAAACAACTCAAGATGCATCCGAAGATGAGTATACTATTTTCAGCACTAAGTGTACACATTAAAACTTGCATCCAAGTGAACTACTTTCAGTTAATTACTGAGATCAATGAATGATCTCAGATAAGACCACATACACAATTTCAGTGTATGCATAGTAAATCCATTTGGTGACTTCTATAGCCATTAACCTGTTTCTGCACTCAAGATACTATGAAGAAACTCCTTTGTCTGTCCTGGATAGTTATAAGGGAAGCAGAAGCCCTCCAGGAAATGTCAGTTTTAGGTAATACTAGCAATGGTTCACACATAAATTTGAAATTATAATCTGTGTGTGAGTAAGGACTTCCTCTTCAAAATGTTATAAGAAATAGAGTTTACTTTGAAATACAAGAGAGACAATAGTGACAAAGAAATAAAAATGTTGATTTAAACTTGCTGTTAAAGTTAGAACTTTGACTTATTGAATCTGATAGTTTATATTAAAGGACTCACTATACTTAAGATATTTTCAAATAACTTACAATAAAGGTAATTTATTAAGAATGATATCATTATAGTGTAAAAGTTTATTTTTTGTAGCTTCAAAATAGTATGTGACTTGTGTTTTGATGGCATAACTACTAAGGAATACACATATGAACAAAGATAATGGTCTTAACATTCTGGAATTTCTATTAGATCAATAAAAATGTAAAACAGTGCTATGTAGACTACTGCTAGGTCATACAGAGTGCATATTTGGATATTTTACTCTGAGCTTAGTATTGCTGTGTTGTATTTATTTAATGGTATGTGATAGCTATCTCCAACACTGTAAAGGCCTTAGCACTGGAGAAACTTCTTCAATGAAAATACATTTAATACTTAAAACATAAATGGAGCCTATGAGTTCAGATACATTAATAGATTGGAAAATATAGAAGAAATACTATATATATGGAGATATTAGATATATATAGATAGAGAGAGAGAGAGAGAGAGAGAGAGAGAGAGAGAGAGAGAGTGAGTGACAGAAAGAAACAGAAAGAAATATGAAGACATATTCTCTCCATTTTAGGAATAATCATTTTGATTACAAATAAGATGCTCACACATATCTAAACACTAAATATTGAAGAATTTTGATGGCACCTGATAAAATTTTGATTTGTCTACTCACCAACTGGAGACATCTCTGGAACACTTGCAACATAAGGACCATCCAAAAACTTTGGCTCATTATCATTAATGTCCTGCACTTTGATGATAAATTCTGATTCAGGTTCCAAGGGCTTCTTGGTGTCTATGTCCACAGCCTGAGCACGAAGGGTGTAGAAAGGTTTCTCTTCTCTGTCCAGGCTCCTTATTGCATGAATGTCCCCTGTGGTTTCATCAATTGTAAAGACTGTTCCAGCACCATCACCTGAGAGGGTGTACTTAACTGTACCCTCTCCCTTGTCCAAGTCAGAATGAAGCTTTTTGGGGAGAAATAGGGAATGGAGAAGAGAAAGGGAAGGAAGGTGGAAGGAGGGAGGGAGGGAAAGAGAAAGGATTTAAAGAATGTTGGGATATTAAAATTCATATATTTACATTAAATTTCTTTAATCAAAAAGTAAAAAGTTCAGGAAAACTCTATCATCCTTTTCTATTTTCCTTGCAAAGTTTTAATTATAAACATTTTAATCCTCTAGAAAATTTGAGGAAAGAAAAACCCCGTGTAGTAAATAGTATATATGTGAAATCTCCATCTAGATATTCTACATTCACCTGTCACTTTAGTTGCCTTTTCTTGTAACAGAATTATATATTGATCCTTTTGCCAGTCCATCTTACTTTGTTAACACTATGAAAATCAGTACAGAAGGTCACTGCCAAATATATCAATAACCTTGTTGTTCAGTTCCCTTGTGCTATTTATCTATAAAATTGTATAGTATTAAGTGTAAAAATCTCAACAATGAATATTGTTTCATTTAAAAAGATTACTTGAGGGCCAACCAACTAGCACAGCGGATTAAAGCACCGGTAGGCACATGCAGGGTCGAGGAGTTTGATCCTGGGGCCTGCTGTGCTGGCCCCACCCCAGGGCATGCTAAAACAGTGATTGAGAATGGGCATGGTGGCGCGTGCCTGTAATTCCAGCTCTTGGGAGACTGTAGACAGGCATGTCACTACAAGTCCGATCTGTAGTGAGACTCTGAACACCCTGTAAACCGTTTCATAAAATACAAATAAATAAACAAATAAATAAAATATTGTTTGAAAATAATTTAGCTCCTAAATACTGTCAGAAGGCCTCCAAATGACCTGCATATGTAAATCAATGTACTAAATTGAAAAGAAAATAAAATCAGAAAACAATGTTTCTTTTTATCTGAAGGAAAGTTATTCAGTTACATATGGTACAGTAGGGTATACATGGTAGAGTGTACATCCCAAGTTTAATTCATTCTGCATTTCTTGGAAGATGGTTCTGTGGCTGTCTTTGCAGATAGGATCACCTGGCAGTATTCTTCCTGCTATGTGGACATCAAGAACAGAAACAGAAGCTTGCCAAATGCTTGCATTTGCTAACCCTATTACTCGCCAACAGAAGCGTTTGTGCAATGAGGCATTGCCATAGCTCATTTTAACTAAGTTTGAATGGATTCCTTACATTAATCAAATTATGGGTAGAATCACTGATTATTCTTTCAAACTCACAAAAGCTTTTCAGTTCAATCTAAATGCAAAGTATTTGTTTTGAGCCAGCCAAATAGCTCAGCACATTAAAGCATCTGCCTAGACACAGGGGCCGGGAGTTTGATCCCTGGGCCTGTGGAGCTGGCCCTGACCTGGAGATGCACTGAGATGGCAATTGAGACTGAGTGTGGTGGCACACGCCTATAATCCCAGCACATGGTGGCTGCAAACATGACAATCACTACAAGTCCAATCTGTGCAGTGACACCCTGTACACCCTGTCCTAAAAATACAAAAAAAGTTATGAATAATATGTAAAGTATTATATGCACTACTTAATTTCTCTTGAAATTCCACAAGAGTACAGTTTACTATAATGTAGCATATAGAATAAGATAAACACGAATAACACTGAGGTAGAGACCAAAAGACAAGAGAAGTTACCACTGTGATCTTGTAAGTTAGCTTTTCTCAAGCTGGAGAAAAAAAATAAATGAACGACAATCATAGTCTTGAAAATCTACAAATTATGTAAAACTATAGAAAAACATATGTGAAATGTCACTTAAATGCAATATTATGTTATAATTTCATGATGTTACAGATTCTTATAAGTATGTCAATATATAAATATTTGTAATATTATACATTTCCATTGATTCTAATGACCATCTAAATTGTTTAACTGGGCTGGTGAAATAATTCAATGGACTAAGAGTGCAGAGGGCCCAAGGTTCAGTCTCCAGCACCACATGCTGCTCTGGCCCCCACCCCCTGGGGAAGTTGAGCTGGCTACTGAGATTCGGTGTGGTGGCACATGCCTGTAATCCCAGCCCTGGGGAGGTTGAAAGCAGAAGGATCACTACGAGTTCGATCTGGGAAGTGAGGCCTTGTACCAAATACAATAGATAGGTACATGAATAAATAAATAATCCTATTCTTCTTCATCATAGTACAATTTTGTTATTTAATTCTCCAAATTTTTATATAAGAAGTTCCTTTCAGTAAACATATTCCTCAAAAAAGAAAAACAATTAATCTTTTAGATTGTTCATAACCATTTTGGCTGTGCTTTAAAATTTGCATTTGATTAGTATCCTGCAGCATATGCCATTCACTTTGCCTTATCTGACTCAATTGATTTTACTTGTTGTACATTTCCTTTTGTATTTCTGCTTTTCGCTTCTTATACTAGGGAGACTATACAATATTTACACATGTGTGTCTGGTTTATTTCACTTATGAGTATATGTTCAAATGGCATCCACTTTAGTATAAATGCTTCAAACTTATCATTCTTAATAGCTGAGTAATACTCCATTATATAGAAATACCACATCTTTTTCAACCATTCCTCATGTGATGGACATCTTGGTTGTTTCCAAGATTTTGCTATCACACATTGTGCTGCTATAAACATAGGTACACATATATC
>PVKA01007604.1:57587-77108 GCA_004027165.1 Ctenomys sociabilis | reverse complement strand
CCAAAGGATTTGGATACATTGTATCATAGAGATATATGTATACCTATGTTTATAGCAGCACAATGTGTGATAGCAAAATCTTGGAAACAACCAAGATGTCCATCACATGAGGAATGGTTGAAAAAGATGTGGTATTTCTATATAATGGAGTATTACTCAGCTATTAAGAATGATAAGTTTGAAGCATTTATACTGAAGTTGATGCCACTTGAACATATACTCATAAGTGAAATAAACCAGACACACATGTGTAAATATCGTATAGTCTCCCTAGTATAACAAGTGGAAAGCAGAAATACAAAAGGAAATGTACAACAAGTAAAATCAATTGAATCAGATAAGGCAAAGTGAATGGCATAAGCTGCAGGATACTAATCAGCTTTTCTTCTGGATGGTTAACAACCTAAGATCACAAGTCAGAGTTGGAGAAATAGAAGAGCCACAAGGCCCGCCCACATTTTGGCCCTAGCCTTTCAAGGTCAGCGAAGACTCAGGACATAGGAGAACCTGTACTGCAATATCATGAGACTCAGGTGAGCTCCAAATTTTCTGAGCAAGGAGATGTTATATTTCCTTCTGTTGTCAGTCTCTCTCTTTCTCAGTCCCCCTATTTTTCCCTTTCTACCTCTTTATCTATATATACCTTCCTTTCATACAAACACACACAAACACACACACACACACATACACACCCACACACCCACACCCCCCCCCATATATATATATAGTATGTATGCACATATAGGTATATATATGGTATTTAGACCTTCCTTTTCTGACCTTAATATTGTACTTTCTGATTTCTTGATGAATGCTAAATGTTCTCTTATTTACGAACTAAGTTCAATATTTTAAAAGTATTTCCCTTTTTCTTTTTCTTACTACTCTTATATGCACCTTACATTACAGAAGGTAGCATTGCTTTAAGAACTTGCATTTCTTAAAAAAAAAAAATTGAGCTGATCTTTCTTCTTCTTTTTTTTTTTTTTTCAGAACCAGGGATTGAACTCAGCCTCTTGTGCTTGCCAGGCAAGCACTTATTCTACTGAGCTGTGTCCCCTGCCCCTTTCCTTAATACATTTTCCATGTGGGACATAGGACATTCTTGATTTCTGAGTCTAGACATTCTCTAAGTAAATATTCATACATTTTCTATTACTAAGTTTAGTAAGTCCTTTACTATCCGGGTCCAATTTTCTTTCAATATGATCAAAAATATCTTCTGCTATTTATTTTATCAGTAGTAGTGTTCTTTTATTTCTTTTTGGCATTTTTTCCACTTTGTGAAAAAAACTACAGAGTCTATGCTCCAATGCTGTTTTTACTGTTACATTCATTAATGTCTGTCTTAGTTTTTAGGACTTTCCACTTTTAATTGTTTTTAGAGAGAATTTTTGACTTTCATTATCCAGGCAACATACTGAAGATTCAAAAAGAACTGAAAATTTTCATTGAGCCTTCATAGCTTTTAGCTCCAGTAAGCGTCATACCTCTATGCCCTTTTAAACACATTAAGGTATGCTACATAACATATCACATGTTTTGAAAACTATAGGCATGATGATTGCATGTTAATTCCTTCAGATGATATTCTGAAAAAAGGATCATGAGAATAATAAATTTTCAAATATAGAGATATTGAAAGGTCAGGAAAAGTACAAAAGCTATGTAAATATCAATTTTCATTGTCTAATATTTAGAAATAAAACTCATTTTTTCAGACAGTTTCATTAAATATTCTTTTAAATGTGATCAGTGATTTAGTAAGAAGGGGGATTCAGTTTGTGCTGTATAGCTAAATAAGACAAGTATTACAGTATACAATTACTATGTGTAGAATATGAATAGATCCAAGATTGATCATAAAAACCACATTATCATTTTTAGCATTATTTTTAATATAGTAAAGCAATTTATTAAGAAAAAGAAATATAATGCATAATACAAAAGAGAGACATTTTAAAAATTTCCCTCATTTTTATAATGTATAATAAAAATGAGGGAAATTTTTTTAAATGAATACTTACAGGAAGTTTTGAGTGTTGGGTCCCATTTATCTTTTTATTAAGGAATAAATTTCAGTTGCACTTCAACATCAAATTGATAACTCAAATTTATTTACTTATGTATTTATTTAGACACACAGTCTTGCTATGTCCAGTTCAAGCTGGACTTGTGCTCACTTTTGCAGCCCCCAGGCTGGTCTGAAACTTGCAGAGATCCTCCTTTCTCAGTCTCCCAAGCGCTGGGATTACAGGTTTGTGCCACCATGCCTAATCTCTGACAAGCATGGCATGTGGTGCCAGGATCAAATTCAGGACCTTGTTGCTAGGCAGGTACCTATGCCTCTGAGCTATCACTCCAGCCCCAACTCACACTTTTAAAATACACATATTTGCAATTAACATATAATCTTTCATGAAAAATGTTCATTATATGGAATTTTACTGTAAAACAATGGTATTTTGTCATGTCTTTAGTGATCTGCTTTAATATTTTTAGAAACATTTGATAGCTCGGACAAAACCAAGGTAGAGTTTTTTAAGTTGTCAAGATATACTAGTTTAATATGAATCATTCTTGTACATGTAATTCTTATTAAATTCATAATTAAATTTCACCTTCAAATATTCTGATTAATTTTGTATAGTTTTTGGTAACTCATCACTAAAAGAGTCCACCTGAAGTCTGATTATTACCCTTCAGTAATGGTTCAGTTGCTTAGTTGTACAAGTACAAATTCATATGTCATATGTAAATTTTCTGAGTGTTATACATCTTTTTGTAGCAGAAGACATAAACATGAGTCAGCAATGTATTTATAAGTATAGATAGATAGATAGATAGATAGATAGATAGATAGATAGATAGATAGATAGACAAAACAGATAGAAGTATATTTACATGAAAATTACGGATACTTTTTTTTTTCAATTCTCTTCATAGTCCTTAATGTCCTCATTATTTAGAACAAAATACATACAGATTTTGCAATGCCCTGATTCATAAAGGAAACCATATTTTGACACTTTTATGAAAAAGTAACTTAAATAAACCGCTTTTTCAAATAAATGACATTTTATTTTTTTTATTTTTTTATTTTTTATTTATTTATTTATTATTTTTTTTTTTTTGTCTTTTTTGAGACAGGGTCTCACTGTGCAGTTCAGGCTGGCCTTAAGCTCACTTTGTAGCTCAGGCTGGTCTCGAACTCACAACAATCCTCCTGCCTCAGCCTCCCTAGTGCTGGGATTACAGGCATGCGCCACTACGCCCGGCATAAATGACATTTTAAAAAGAGCAAAAAATAAACTTCTCATTGCTAAAATAACTAAACCAGGTGTGTCTGAAGAGAAGTGTTGGGTGAAGATGTGTAATTCAAGAGAAATGAAGCCCAGCGCAGGGGGAGCAGTCACCTATAACTTCACTTTAGAAATACAGACTGTTGGTTAGATTAATTCTGATAATGTTCACTCTTAGTAATTACAGATATTACTGATATTTAAAGCAAATCAGTGGTATCTGATACTCTTTGTGAATGCTGGCTCTGCCGTCAGGGCATGCTGAGAGGTTACTGAGACTGGGCGTGGTAGTGTGTGCTGGTAATCCCAGGGCTTAGGAGGCTGCAAGCAGGAAGATCACTATGAGTTCGATCTACGTAGTGGGGCCTTGTAGACTTTACTAAATACATAAAAAATGTAAATCAGATACTTTAAAACTTAATTTCAACTGTGTATCTGTCATAAAATTTGTGTCTTCTTTCCAGGTTATTCCAGTCTTTGTTTACTACCTGTAATTTGGAGAATTTCAAACTGGCTATGATAAAATACTAGTGTTGAAAATGTTTTAGAAGGATTATTAATATCATTTGTATATGTACTGCCGAAGCGAGCACAGGATTATTAATATCATTTGTAAAGCCTCCTTTAAAAATCTCAAAATGCTAATTTTGACCTTGTAATGAGGAAATGTTTTCAGGAGTTTCACAGTTTATGTAAGTAGTAAAAACTTCATATGATTTATTTATTCTAAACTGAAGGTTTCATTTCCACTGTCAGTTGTATATCCTCAAAAAATTCTGACTAATAAAATAATTAATTGACTTCAAAACATTAGCAAAAGTAGAAATAAAATAGCTAACTTCCACTCCAAGATTCATAATTCTCTATGTATATATCTTAACCAGCGATTTAATTCATATGATGCTCAGATGTGGCCCTTACTTTATGCTGTGGGCATTGCAAATGTCGCTGTCAAAGTTTTAGGAGTGTCTTACAAAGTAAATGATGAGTGTGTTGAAAACAAATAATGCACTGCACATCTTGGTACTGTATGCCAAATTGAGGTCAAAATTTATGTGTACTAGTAATTCTTAATGTCAAAACATCTATGAAGATATTGTTACTTTATCTTAAAGAATGTAGACCGTGTTTCTTCTTAAATAATGAAAAGAGGAAAAGCAGTAGTCCTTGATTATTTTCGACTATTTCTTCATATTCTTTCTTAATATTACCAGTTACTCACTGTAGTTTCACTGTATATTTTTTCTATCTTTCCATTATGTACTCACTAATTTGAAATAGCTTTTCTTTTCCCATTCTCTTGCCTCACAGAGAGAGGTGTAGGAAGCAAAGAAGAACCCAGAAAAGACCAAGCCTCTTCTTTAGTTATCATCACCATTTTACCAAATGTGGCCTAACTGTCTTAAAAGATTCATTTGTTTGGTGGAACAAATATTTATACTTTTAAATACCACCTTTCTAAACAAGCACATCTTGTAAGTTTCCTTTTGAGGCTACACATGTAAAACATGTGTATCTGCTTATGTGAGATAAATAAAATTATTTGGAATCAGAATGAAACAGTTTATGAGGCATCAGAAAGAGGGAAAAAATGAAAATTGCTCAATTTTTTACTAAATATATATAATTATCAAATATCAAGGAGGAATTAACTGTAGAGATCTATTATGCAGCACCGTGCTTGTAGCTACCAATGTTATAGGTAGCCAAATTAGATAGAAATAGTATAGGCAGTTAACCAGTTCCAGGCCCTCAAAGGAGATAACACAGAAGATAATGCTACTGCTCTGAACCAGACCTAAAGGCCAAACAAATGTTAAAAGAGTGGCACTGGGATTGATATTCTAGATATTTATCCGTCACCTGAAAAGACCCAAGTGAGTCACTAGCCCAACCCCCAAGGGGAAGAGAATCTGTCCCATAATGCAACCCTCAGCAGCAAGAAACCCTGTCCTGTATTCATGCCTGCTTACTCCATGACTCCCTCCCCATTTGGTCTTGGACATAATCAACTTTACCTGAGCAATGGTTTTTGTAATCCCATTGGTTGACCATAGTTTTGTCCCACCTCTTGTCCACCTAAGCGAATTGTCATTCTTTCCACCTTAGCCCCGCATGATTTTACACTATAAAAGTCCCTAAAAGAGGCAACTTCACTGGGCAACCCACTTGGGTTCCCCTTCTGTCCCTTTCCAACAGAAGCTTTTCTTTCCAATAAAGTTTTACCCTCAACCTCCATTTTTTCCTAAAATTCATTCTTCAGTTTTAGGGAACATGAACTCATCCAGATCAGGTCAGTTTTACTTCCTAAAACTTCGAAACACTAGTATGCTTCTTACCACTAACACATAGCCCCACAGTAAGATGTACTCAGCGTGTTCTGTTCTGTATGGCCCCTTACACTGCTGTGTACTGTGGTCATTAATGTTTGTGTGAAAATTTACATAAACTCATACCAGTATATATCTTTTTTCTTTTTTTTTTTTTTTTTTTGTGGAACCAGGTATTGAACTTGAACTCAGGCCTTTGTGCTTGCCAGGGAAGACTTATTCCACTGAGCCATCTCCCCAGCACCCCAGCTTATACTTTTGCACTTATCAAATATAAGTATGATGTAAGCCATGGATTTGCTCTACACTTTGGCATAGTATGCTGTTAGTCGTTTTATCATTTTCTTTCAGATTTAAGTATGTGTTTGTCATTATAATTTCTTTTTGTTTTTTATAAATAAATTTTATAAAATTTTTGTAATTTTATTCTTAAACGTCATGATTACTATTACTATTTTCATTATTTTTAAAGAATTGCAAGATGTGGATTGTCCTAATTTTCTTAATCAGTTTTGTGGATTTTTCTCATTGCAACTACTGTGCCAGATTTATAATTTTCATTTTTTAGAAATATATATTTAGGGCCCACAAGATAAATCAGTAGTCTGAAACACCTGGACCCCAAACCTGCCAGGCAAGTGAGAACTTCTGAGACTCTGCCTGCCCAATCCACCCAGCGCAGCCTGCCTACCCGGCCAGGTGAGTGTGTGGAAGAACTTACATCTTCCCCTCCTTTCCCTGACGAGCGCTCTCTAGAGCTTCTGCCCGCAAGCCCACTGGGTGATTGAGAACTTCTGAGACTTTCTTGGCCCCAATCCAACACAGCCTGGCCTAGTGAGTGTGAGGGAGAACTTCCAGCTTCCCCACAGCACCTGCGAGAGCCCTCCAAAGCAAAACTTAGGCACCCACTTGAGTGAGACTCTCTATAGCACTCCCCGATACCCCTGCAACCCTCGGGAGCGCCTGGCCCCAAGCCTGCCAAGCGAGGGAGAACTTTTGTGAATTTCTTGGGGCTCCTAACCTAGCCCAGCATGTCCCGGTGAGTGTGTGGGAGAGCTTCTGCATTCCCTGGCGCTCCCTGGGCCAGGGATACAACAGAGGGGAACCACAGGCTCACTATTGTGCCAGAGGGGCACAACAGGTTCAGTTCCAAGGGCTGTAGCAAAAAGGAGATGAAAACAGCAGCTAGACCTAGGCGAGGAATAGCTGGATAAACTCAAACTTAATAGATCTGCACCTGAATCTCACTAGGTGCTAAGGTTATAACTGCACCAAAGCTCTACACCAAACGTCAGAGGTCAGTGCTATAAAAAATGACAAAGACAAGGAGAAAAATGCAAACTCAGGCCTCGAGGCCTCCCATGATAAGTGAGAAGGAAACTAACTCAGCTGAAATGAATGAATTAACAGCGCTGAAGCAAAGAAACAACAGCACAAAGGTATAGAGTAACTCAGAGCAGAATTAGTACCTGAAATAAAAACAGAAATTTTTTAATACGAAGCATCCGAAGTAAAGAATCTAATGCAGAAGCATATAGGGGATTCCCAATGCCCACCCAGGACAAGTGCAGAGAACACTTGCTCAGTATGCATTAACAGCATCACAAGCAAAGAAACAACAGCAGAAAGATATAGAGGTACTCAGAGCAGAAATAGTCTCTGAAATAAAAAAGAAATCTCTGAATTCATAGCATCTGCAGTAAAGAATCAGATACAGACATATATGGAGGAAACCTAATTTCAAAAAAAACCTCAACAGTAAAAACATTAATAGCTACCTCTAAAGAAGACATCGATTAAAAATAGAGATTAGAAATATGACAGATTCATTGAATGAGCAATACAGGAAAAAATAAACTGTATGAAGCAGAGTCAAAGACATATAGAGGAACTTCAAATATCATTCACATATCTACAAAACCATTTGAGTGAAAGTGAACACAGTTTCAGATCTTGAAGACGCTGGTGCAGCTAGTGAAAAGAAAGAATCTCTTAAAAATAACTAGGATGCAAGAAAAAAATAATGCATTTCCTGCAAGACGATGCCAACATGAACAATGTGAGACTAATAGGCATAAATGAGAAAGAAGGAGAAAATACAATGATATAAAAAGAATATCAACAAAAGTAATAGCAGAAAATTTCCCAAATATGAGGAAACAATCTAACATTCAGATAACCAAAGCATAAAGAATGCCAAGTAACTTCAACCCAATGAAAAACACAATGAGACATATAATAGTCAAGATTCCAGAAATCCAGCAAAAGGATGATATACTGAAAGGCATTAGAGAAAAGAAGCAGATCACATTCAAAGGAAAACAAATCAGAATTACTGCAGGCTTCTCTTCACAAACCATGAAGGCAAGAAAACATGGAGCAAGGTACTTCAAGTCCTCTATGAAAACAAATTTCAGCCCAGACTACTATACCCTGCAAAACTCTCTTTCAAGTCTGATGGAGAAGTGAAATACTTCCATGACAAAGAACAACTAAAGGACTTCATGACGACAAAGCCATCCCTACACAGGCTACTGAAAGATGACCTAGAGGTGGAGCAAAAGGACCAGAACTCCACAAAAAACAAAAGATAGAACCCACTAAATGGGGCAAACAACTAAACACAAAAAAAAGGAGTACACAAAGCAGGTTAATAACATGTTAATCATAGATCAACCCATCTCAATTATAACCATCAATGTAAATCGACTCAATTCACCAATAAAGAGAAATAGAAGGGCACTGTGGATTAAGAAACAAAATCCAACATTAAGCTCTATGTGAGAAACACATTTTACTCAAAAAACATTCATATGCTTTAAGTCAAAGATGAAAAACAATACTACATGCCTCTGCACCTCTGAAAAAAGCAGGAGTAGCTATTCTGTTCTCAAACAGTCTCAACTTCAAACCAAGGATGATCACACAAAACAAAGAAGGCCACTATATATTGGTCAGGGGAAAATTACAAAAGGAAGAGGTAATGCTCATAAATATCTATGCACCAAACAAAGAAGCACACAACTATATAAGATAAATCTTAATGGACATGAAAAATCTAATAAGCAAGACCACAATCTTAACAGGAGACCTTAATACACTCTTATCTGAAAAGATAGATCAACCAGACAAAAAAATTAGCCAAAAAGTAATGGAACTGAACCAGAGCTTGGAAAAAATGGACCTGGTGGACATATACAAAGTTCGACTCAACCACAGCTAAATGAACATATTTTTCAGCTGCACATGGGTCATTCTCTAAATTAGACCACATACTAGTCTACAGGTCATGCTTAAGTATGTGAAAAAAAAAAAACAGAAATTATCCCATGCATATTATCTGACCACAGTGCAATGAAACTGGAAATAAATGACAAAAGAAACCAGAAAAAAACAGATAAATACATGGAAATTAAACAACACCATACTCATCAATCAATTGGTCACAGATGAAATTAAACAAGAAATTCAACAATATCTACAATTCAAGGAAAATTCAATCACAAATTATCAGAATTCATGGGATGCAATGAAAGCAATTCTGAGAGAAAAAAACAGCTATGAATTTGCATATTAGAAAAACAGAACAGGAAAAAATAAATACCCTAATGCTGCTTTTCCAACATCTAGAAAAGAAGAGCAAAACAAACTCAGAGTCCAAAGACAGGAAAAAATCATAAAGATTTGAGCAGAAATTAATTCAATTGACATGAAGAAAAGAGTTCAAAGAATCAATGAATCAAAAAGGTGGTTCATTGAAAGACTAAATAAAATTAATAACCTCTACCTAATCTCATCAAAGGAGGAAAAAAAATTCAAATACAAGCAATAAGGAATGAAAAGGGTATAACCACCACACACCCACTGGAAATTCAGAAGATTATTAATAGCTACTTCAGGAATCTTCACCCTCACAGGATAGAAGACACAAAAGAAATGGACAGATTCCTTGAAAGGTACAAATTACCAAAACTGAACCTAGAAGATATAACAACTCTCAATAAGCCAAAAACAGCCATCAAAACACAAAACATAATAAAAAGCCTGCCAACAAAGAAAAGTCCAGGTCCTGATGGATGCAAGCTGAATTGTATAAGAAATTTATAGAATATATAATCCATACACTCATCTAATTCTTCAATGAAATTGGAAAGGAAGCAGTCCTCCCAAAATCATTTCTGGAGGCAAGTATTATACTGATTCCAAAACCAGGGAAAGACACTACAAAAAAGAGAACTACAGACCAATCTCCTTCATGAACATAGATGTGAAAGTCCTCAATAAAAATCCTAGCAAATAATATACAGCAAATCATCTAGAAGATCATACACCATGACCAGGTACAATTCATCCCAGGGATGTGAGGATGGTTCAGAAATCTAAAACTCACATGATAATGTCAATTGATGCACAAGAAGCTTTTAACCAATACAACACTCATTCATGTTCAAAGTCCTACAGAAAATTGGCATAGAAGGCCTTCAACTTGATAAAAGACATCTATGACAACCCAACGGCTAATATAATTCTAAATGGGGAAAGTTAAAATGTTTTACTCTTAGATATGGTACAAGGCAAGGCTGTCCTCTTTCACCCCTCATATTCTATATAGTTTTAGAATCATCAATCACAGCCATTAGACAAGGGAGAGAAAAAAAAAAGGAATTAGAATAGGTAGAGAAAAAGTTAAATTATCAATATTTGCACATGATACTTGGAAGACCCAAAAAACTCTACCAAGAAACTACTAGAATTGATACATTCACTAGCATAGCAGGATACAAAGTCAATACTCAAAAGTCAATAGCATTCCTCTACACAGATAACAAACACACTGACAGGGAAACCATAGCAACAATACCTTTTACAATAGCACCGTGGAAAATGAGATATCTTGGAATTCACATGAGATTGTAGAGAATTTAAGAATATGGAAGGATATTCCATGCTCCTGGATAGGAATAACTAACATCATGAAGATCGCCATACTCCCAATATTGTTGTACAGATTTAATACAATCCCTATCAAAGTGCCACCAACATCCCTCCCAGATCTAGAGAAATCATTCATAAGATTTATTTAGAACTAGAAAAGACCTAGAATAGAAAAGGCAGTTCTGGCCAATAAGGACTAGATAGGAGGCATTACACTTCCTGACTTGAAATTATACTACAAAACTACTGTGATAAAATCAGTATGGTCTTGGCAATGAAACAGACCTGAGAATCAATGGAATACATTAGAAGATGCAGAAGCCTCTAAGAACACAGTCAACCACCTGATCTTTGACAAAGGGACCAAACATGCTTACTGGAAGAAAGATAGCCTCTTTATCAAATGATGCTGGAAAAGCTTGCTCTCTAAATGCCAAAAACTAAAACTTGAACCAGGTCTATCACCCTGCTCTATGCTAAGGTCAAAATGAATTAAAGATCTAAACATTAATACAGAAACAATCTTCTTGAGGAGAAAGTGGGAGGAACCCTTGAAGACATAGGGGTAGGCAAAGAGTTCAAGAACAAAAATGAAGTCACATTGGTAACACTTGAAAGAATTAACAACTGGGATCAACTCTTCTTGAGAAGCTTTTGCACGTCAAAAGAAATTGCCAACAAAGTGAAAAGACAACACACAAATTTCAAAAAAATTTTAACTAGTAAACACTCAGACAAAGGTCTGCTCTCTAGAATTTATAAAGAAAAAAAGTACAGTAGAGCCTTCAAATTTAAAGACTTAATCCAGAAATGGTCATCTAAAATGAATACACATTTCTCAGAGGATGAAATTAGTGAAGCAAATAAATATATGAAAAAGTGCTCCACATCGATAGCCATCTGTGAAGTGCAAGTTAAAACAACACTGAGATCCCATCTTACTCCAGAAAGAATGACTATCATAAAGAGATTAACCAACAACAAATGTTGGAGAGGATGTGGGAAAAGGCAACACTTATTCACTGCTGGTGGGAATGTAGACTGGTGCAACCCTTATGGAAATCAGTGTGGAGACTCCTTAAGAAAATAGGACTGGAAATCCCATTCAAGCAGACTATCCCCCTACTGGGAATTTTCCCACTGAAAACATTATATCATAGGGATATATATGTACCTATGTTGATAGCAGCACAATTTGTCATAGCCAAATTTTGGAAACAACCAAGATACCCATCACAGGAAGAATGGTTGAAAAAGATGTAGTATTTTTATGAAATGGAGTATTACTCAGCTATAAAGAATGATACACTTCAAGCATTAATATTTAAGTGGATTCCACTTGAAGATATACTCATAAGTGAAATAGACTACAACCACATGTACAAGTGTCATATATTCTTCCTAGCATAAGAAATCAAAAGAAAAAATACAAATAGAAAGATATAACACAACTAAAAGGAAAGAAAGAACTTGAGGATTGCACAAGTAGAGGGTAAGAAGAAAGGCTGGGAAACAGAACAGGGAAAAAACCGTACACTTGTTCCCACAAGATGGGCAAGGAAAAGATCCTGAGAAACATCTGCATGTTCTTGAAAATAATAGATAAATGGTAAGATTCTCAACCTGATTATATCTATGGATGTTGATATCTGTGAGCCAAGCAACTGCACTGAAGATAGAAATGTATAATAGAAGGGTTATGCTTGCAATGCCTACCATTCTGGTCTGCTAAATACATAATTCCTGTTATGACATACAATTATTACCATACTGTCTCACAAGTAAATGGTTTATTTTGGCAGTTGGGGTGGGTAATAAATGGAAGAAAAAAGACACAAGGGGGAAAATGTTACAGGACTGTTCTGGTACAAGGCCGCATATGGTTAGATTTCTAAATTTGTGTGTAATAATATGAGTACAGTACTATTTTTAAATTTTTTTCCCTAATATTATGTAAGGACTTAAAATTTGATAAATACTTGATGGAAAATATCTGTTCCATGTTATTCCTAAAATGTTTGCGATTTAGACAGATAGGATAAACTGAACTGCATATGTTGGAGGGTAATAATCAGCTTTTCTTCTGGATGGTTAACAACATAAGTTTGCAGATCAATAACTGGAGAAATGGAAGGGTGAAATGGTCAGGCAGCATTTGGGCCCTAGCCATTCAAGGTCAGTGAAGACTCAGTACATAGGAGAATCTGTAATGTAACATCATGTAAGTAAGTGGTGCCCAAAATTTTCTGATCAATGAGATTACAGAGTCATAGGGGAATGGGATCGATGATATATAGTGTGCCTAAGGAGAGTCACACAGAGAGAAAACTTTCTCTCAGGTTTTCACAGAGAGCAAACTGATGAAGCAATGACTATGACTCATCCACAAGGCTGACACTCACAAAGGATCTACAAATGAGGTACAGGGTTACAGGATAAACCCTGTGGGCAATTGACTGACCTTATCAGGTACAAAAGTTACATTTCTTGTGATATAGGTCTTGCTTTAGCTTGATTTTAATCATCCAGCAGAAAAGTATAAAAATGAGGTATATATAGTCGAGCCATAATAATATACTTAGCTGTAAATGGCTCTAGTCAACAACTTCTGTGGATAACCCACTATGTGTTGGAGTGTTTTGCTGAATTCAAGCACCTATAATAGTTGAATGCCAATAGAATACCCATCTCTCACAGGACTAAACAAAAAAAAGGGGATACAAAAGAATGACCATTCTGTATTTATATGTACATTACATTTAGGATAAATATGCAGGTATTTTCACATAATTCTGTGAGAAGAAAGATTTTCACTAATAGTGTTTGGATAGGATATCCTGTCTGCTTCTTGTACTATAATAACCACAAGGTAGATAACAATGTAAAAAGTATTCAGTATGAAAACTGTAATGTAAATCAGCTTTTTAAAAAGGTAGATGTACAGCTATATTCTCTTATTTGAATGAATAGCAAGATCTATTCTAAGTGTTTGTAAATAGTATATCATGTTTGTTAGCCGGGCATGGTGGCGCATGCCTGTAATCTCAGCACTCGGGAGGCTGAAGCAGGAGGATTGTTGTGAGTTCGAGACCAGCCTGAGCTACAAAGTGAGCTTAAGGCCAGCCTGAACTGCATAGGGAGACCCTGTCTCAAAAAAAAAAAAAAAAAAAAAGAAAAAAATAGTATATCATGTTTGCACCTTTACATCAAATAACCACTAAGAAAACAAAGTACAATGTATTAATTATTGAATGTGTTCTACTAATTTGATTCAAAACTATCCCATTGCTATTTGTTCTTCAATAAAATTATTGAGAAAAAAATAAAATAAAATAAAACACTTCAGTAGGCAAGCTTACGCTAGTGCATGGATATCCATTCAATCCCCAGCAACACATGCTATGTGTGCCAGCCCCACCCTCAGGGTGGGTTGATCTACCAAAAAAAGAAAACTATTACAATGTGTTTATTGTCTATCATTTTAAAAATTACTCTATAGCTCAGTAGAATAAGCACTTGCCTGGCAAACACAAGGTCCTGAGTTCAATTCCTGGTATACAAAAAAAAAAAAAAAAAAAAAAAAAAAAAAAAACTTTAATAGTGTGTATTGTTTCTATAGTATAAAATTTTTATTTACTTTGATTTTTTAAAACCAGACAATGATATTGTCTGTATGTTGCCAAATATATTTTCACAAATACATTATATTTTTCCAGAAAAGTAATCAACACAATTGGAGTAAACTTAAAGTCTTAATTTTACATTTTTAATTACAGATTATCAGAACTGGAGGGATAGCTCAGAAGTGTAAATGTGTGCCTAGCAAGCACAAGGTCCTGAGTTTGATCCCTAGTTTATCCCCAGAAAAAGAAATGATGTAAAAGAAAATAACTGGTTATAGATCATCTTCATGTTATAACATTTCTTGCATTTGATAAATTTATCAAAGTGGCATGACCAAAAAAATTATTTGAATGCTGTATGTTGCTTCTGTGTGAACATTACATTATCAAACTAATCATTAAATTGCATAAGCATAATTGAATGATGTTGAAATAATTTGTTGAACATCAGTGCCATATATTGATTTGTACATAACTTGTACAAAATTAGTTGGCCAATTTAGAATAAAAATAACATAAAATATAAAAATGGTCTTTGATTATAGTAAAAATTTATAATTATGCCCTTGACACTAGTTTTTACATTTTAACATTATCTGAGTCAAATCAATCCTTATATAACTGAACAAGTTGATAAATATTCACTATTATTTATCATGTCATTGTTATACAAATAAAAAAATATTGGGCTTGGGAGACAGCTTGGTCATCTAAGCACTTGCCTGACAAGCACAAGGATCTGGGCTCAATCCCTGACAGTGCATACCATGCCAGCTCGGAATGCCAGCCACTGAAACTGGACATGGTGATTAATGCTTGTAATCCCAGTGCTGGGAGGCTGACACAGGAATATCACCAAGAATTTGAGCTGCGGAGCAAGACCCAGAACCAAATAAATATATATTTTTTAAATCTTACAGTCATTGTCTAATTCAGAAGACATTTACTGTAGACTGAGTGTCCTTTCTCCTAGAAAATGGAAACAGTGTGTCAGATATCAGACTTCAATAGATTCTGAAATATTTGTGAACACATGATGAGGTATCTTGGGATGGGTCCACAACTTACACACTAAATTTATTTATCTTTCATGTATATCTGTGCACAAGTCCCGGAGGTCATTTAAAATTTTCCATTTTAAGCATTTTAAATATGACCATGTTTTAACTCAAAATGCATTTGTCTAGTAGACATCTTTTATAAAATATGAAAATAATGGTATACAATATTTTTAGGAGCATGAGCCTTGAATATGAGTGGTCACACTAGGGCAGGAGAGTAACTGCTTTGGGAGTGTTTCAATTGCAGATGTTAGGTTAGAGTTGCTCAATTTTCACACTAAGAGTGTGGAAATAATCTAATATTGTTTTTACTTTTCAATAACAACCAAGTAATCTGCACAGATTAAGAGTTGTATCGTAGTTTTATGTCCATTACTTAAGAAAACTTTTGCTACATTGACAATAGTCAGACAAGATGGACCCAAGCTCCATGGAGCAAGAGCTATCCTTCCAGGCCTGGTTGGGTTTCATTCAGGGAGTCCCCTGTCTTTTATCTCTTAATGATCATTTATGGACTTAATCCAAGAGTAATTATCATACATATAAAAAGTCACATGAAGGAAAATCAAATTGGGTTTCTGGACTCAGCATTTTAAGGATGTTTTCAAAAGCTACATAATGGAAAATCTGTGATGTATTTGAACACTTTTCTGCTTTTCAGAAATTATTTGTATTTATGATCAGAAACACAGAAAGGCACTGCAGGCTTAATAGTCATTTATTATTTCAATTTTATTCCTTTATACATGACAATAAGAACTCAGAGACACAGGTTCAGGTACTTTAAAAGTTGACACTGATTTCCAAAATTTCCAATTGTCATAAGAGTCTCTATAATACAGAGATCATATATTTTTCAATGAAAAAATACCACATTAAGTTAAACATCTCCCTTAAATGCACAGGCAATCTTGCATTTATTCACTTTTGAACTCCTCTCTTTAAGAGAAATTTTGGACTCTAAGAAAATAAAGATAAAATTCTTATTTATGTTATGACTAAAAATAAAAAATCAATAAAATAAAAGAAATATATAAAAATTAAACTAAAACCACAAAAACAAATACAATTACAAACAATAAAAAAATCAAATAAATTAAAAATTTAACAGAGCCAGGAATATTGCCTAGGACATAATTCTTGAAGAGAACAAGAAAACATCTCAAATAAATGAGATGTCTCACATTTATATAAAGTATATGTCTTAAAACTATGAGATACTAGGACAATTGTGGGAAATGGATTAATGAAAAATACAAAGGCAAAGATTTAAAAATGGATAATAGATCATATAGAATTGTAACATATTGGTACATACTATCACAAATTAAAATTTTATGGGGAGATGGCTCAGTAGAATAAGTGCTTCCCTTGCAAGTGGAAGGGCCTGAGTTCAATCCCTAGTTCCATCAAAAAAAAGAAAATAAAAGCACAAATTAAAATCTTAATCTGAACCCCATATCACATGTAAGAATTAGTCCTACCACCTATAAGTTCTGAAAATTGTACAAACTTAAAAGCCAATTAATTATCCCTCTACCACATAAGAATGGTAATTGAACCACACAGATGTCAATAGTACTGAAGTTTATTTACTTATGAGGCATTTTAACTCTAATAAGAATGTTAGAAAACACAATTTTCCTAACATCAAAGAGAATCAAACATGTACAGATTTTGTTTAAAAATTACTATATATATGAATAGAAATTTCAAACCCCTTTCTTTTGTTCCTGTGTCTGGCTAGTTTATTTACTTATTGTTAATTACTCTAGGTTCATGTGTTGGTATATAAGTCTTGATCTACCTAGGTCTTAACCATCCAGCAGAAAAGTATAAAAATGAAGTATACATTGCGAGGCCATAATATTAAGCTGAGCTGTAAATGGCTATGGTCGACAATTTCTTTGAATAACCCACTATGGTTGTAGAATGCTGGACTGTGTTGGATTGTGCTGTTGAGTTCAAGCACCTAAGTTTGTTGAATGACAATGGAGTGCCCACCTTTGACAGGTGTAGACAAAGGAAGGGTTGTAGAAAGAAAAAATCATGATGTGTGGGTATAGACAGTACAGTTGGGATAGATAACGCTGTGCTTCTACATAATTCTATGAGAGGCAAGATCTGCACTAATGGTGGTTGGACACGATATTATGTCGGCTTCTAGTACTATTGTCATCCACTAGGAAAATAATTATTGAATTTTTGATATAATTCAGGTATAAAAAATAAGTAAGCAGCTACACTCTAAATTCACTGATAAGAGATATCTGCTAAAATAATATCTGTAAATATAATATCATGCATGCACCTTGTACAATACCAAAACGTTATGAAAACAGTTTGAAATGTATTAATTTATCAAATCTGTATTGTTAAGGTGTCTTGAAAATGTCTGAGTGACATTTGTACTTCAATAAAATGAAAGGAAAAAATAAATAAAAAATAAATAAATAAAATAAAATAAATAAACAGACAAAAGTATAAAAAAAGACTCTATATAATTAATGCTAGATGATTAATTAGATACTCTGCAGCAGACTAATGAAAAGCTAATTTTTATTTAGTTTTTATTTTTTTTTATTTTACTTTCGTTTTATTGAAGTACAAATATCGATGAGACCGTTTTAAGATACCTTGACAAGATGGATTTCATAAATTAATGCATTCAAACTGTTTTCATAATGTTTCGGCATCATAAAGGGTGTATACATGATATTATACTTACAGACATTATTATACTGTTTGTCTCTTACAGTAAATTAAGAGACTGTAGCTGTTTGCGTATCTTATTTTTTATACCTGAATTACATCAAAGATTCAATAATTAATACTTTCTACCTTGTTATTTTCCTAGTGGTTGTCCATAGTACTAGAAGCTGACATAATATCCTGTCCAACCACCATTAGTGCAAATCTTGCCCCTCATAGAATTATGTAGAAGCACAGCATTATCAATCCCAACTGTACTGTCCATACACTCACATCATGATTCTTCCATTCTATATCCCCTCCTTGCTCTACACCTGTCAGAGATGGGCACTCCATTATCATTCAACTAACTTAGATGCTTGAACTCGATAACACAATCCAACACAGTCCAGTATTCCACAACAATAGTGAGCTCCAAATTTTCTGAACAAGAAGATTATGGAGCCACCGAGGAAAACTTGAAGTTCTATAGTGTGCCCAGGGAGAGTCGCATGAAGAGAAAACTTTCTCTCAAGCTCTCACAGAGAGCAAACTGGTCAAGCATAGGTCGTGACTCATCCACATGGATGATGCAGACAAAGGATCTACAGAATAATGTACAGGATTACAAGATAAACCCTGAAGGGACTTCACTGACCACATAGGAAATATAAAGTACATGTGTTTGTATATAAGTCTTGCTCTATCTAGGTCTTAAAGACCTTTCTCAGGTGAATCTGGCATTTCTTTAAACTGAATATATAGATATTGATGTAGACATTGATGTAGAGGTAGATCTCATTACTTTTACAGTCACATTAAAGTGGTAGAGCTCAATTACTTTCCATTAGGTCATAGATTTTAAATACATATGGAAACCTTCAAAATTACAAATTTTGAGGTTTGAGGAAATTAGTAAGATTTTAAATGAGCTAAATAAATGAGATACTATCTCCCACGTAAAAAGAAAATCTATCATGCATTTTACACATATTGTCATATTATAAATTCAAATACTCCAGTATACACACTTAGTCCTTTGCTCGTACACATGTGCACATACATGCAAAACTACTGCAATTTGTCTGTTGCTATATGGCTTGTGAAAGTCCACTATATATAATTTTTCAAGTAGTACTACTTTGAAATGTTAATATGGTTTAGAAGTTGTGGACAGGAATTCTTACTTGTATTTTCTCAACTAATATTATAATTAGTGCATATAACTGCATATATGAATCATAATGTCAACAAATAAGCTGGTATATGCCAGGAGTGCATCTAGATCCTTGTTCATCAAATGTATAGCCCACAGACTATCCAGAGCATGGGACAGTTCTTAATGTTCTATATCTGAACTTGCACTTAGAGGCCATGGATGGTGCAAGAATGAAAATTGATGAAATATTAAAATGTCACATTTTACATTCACTTTTATACAGCAATTATTTAAAAATATCTAGATTGAAGATGTAATCACATTGATAATGAATGAGAAGTAGATATTATTTCATGTCTAAATAAAATTGTTAGTTTTTTAAGTATGCATTCCTTTAATTTTAATTTTGATATTGAAAAA
>PVKA01007604.1:0-57487 GCA_004027165.1 Ctenomys sociabilis | reverse complement strand
AAGTAATGAAATAAATTATTCTTATAAGCCTTTGGAAACTTATGGTGGAAAAAATTAAATTTTAGCGTATGTGAGGAACTTCTAATTTGTTTTAAAGCATTTTTTTAAATAAGTCACTCAAACCTCATAGCAGTCAGTGATTTAGAAAATGTAATGAAAATTATTAATCAACAAAGAAAAAAGGGCTGGGGAGATAGCTCAGTTGTATAAGCACTTGGCTGCCAAGTGCAAAGGCCTGAGTTCAATCCTTGGCTGCCCCTCACACGCACCCCCCCCCACCAAAAAATGAGAAGCCAAGGTCCTGATGGATCTGCTGTTGAATTATATAAGAAATTTGGAGAAGCACTAACATTATGAATGCTTAAACTCTTTAATGAAACTAAAAAGGAAGCAAAACTCCCAGAATCATTTGTAGAAGCGATTATTAATCTGATAATGTAATAACAAAAGGATCTCACCAAAAATGAAAACTGTACGTCAACCTCTCCAATGAGCATACCCAAAAATATCTTCAATAAGGGACTGACAAACAGAATAGAGCAGGTCATCAAGAAAATTACACTCCATACTGAAGTAGGATTCATCTCATGGATGCAGCAATGATGATTGATCATAAAAAAGTCAATTAGTATAATACACCAAATTAACACAACAGTGGAAAAACCACATGATCATCTCAATATTTGCAGAAAAAGCTTTTGCTGTAGTCCAACACCCATTCATGATAAAAATCCTACAGAAAATTGGAATAGTCTTTACCTCAATTTTATAAATGCCATCTATGATAAACCATCAGCCAGTAATTGTACTAAACCATGAAAAAAATGAAGCTTTCACTCAAAATTCAAGAACAATACATGGGCATCCACTATCACCACTCCTAATCATCGCAGATCTGGAAACATTAGCCAGAGCAATTAGACAGGAGTGAGAAATAAAAGGAATAAGGACAGGAAAGGAAAAATATAAATTGTCACTTTCTGAAGATGATGTGGCACCTTACACAGTAGATGCCAACAACACAACCGAAAGACTCCTGGATTTAACAAACAAATTCTGTACCATAGCTGAATACAAAATTGACATTTAAAAAATTAGTAGAATTCCTATACATGAACAATAAACTCACACCCTTCACAGCATCCAGAAAACAGCAACAGCATCGAAATAAATGTACAAATTTAAAGAGGAAATAAAAGATCTGTACCTTAAAAATTATAGTACTCTAAAAAAGAAGTGGAAAAAGATATAAAAAATGAAAAGATAACTATTGTTTATGAATAGGAAGAACCAACATAGTGAAAATGGCTGTGTGCTCCAAAGTTTTATACAAATTTAATGCAATCTTGATCAATGTACTGGTAGGATACCTCACAGAACTAAGAAAAGAAAAAAATCCCTAAAATTTATTTGAAAATGGAAAAGTCCTAGAATAGCAAAATAAAATGTGGGCAACAAAAATGAATTAGGAGGCATCACTGGTCCTGACTTCAAATTGTACCTCAGAGGTACCAGAAACAACAACAACAAACATATTTGAAGGTCAGTGTAACAGATTAGAAGACATTAACACAACTACAAACACATTCAACCACCTTATCTTTGACAAAGGGGCCAAACGTGCACTAGAAGGGAAGCAATCTCTTCAACACAGGTGCTAGGAAAACTGATTTTCCACATTCTGAATAGAACTAGACCCACGTCTGTCACCATGAACTAAAATAAAATCTAACTAGATCAGAAATTTAAGTATTAAATCAGAAACACTAAATCTACTGGAAGAGAAATTAGGTAACAAATTTGAAAACATGTGGAGGAAGAGATTTCACAGAACCCAGATCAAACAGGAAATACTTCAAAGAAACAAAATCAGAGATTTTATCTTATTACACATTTTGGCAGAATCAAAGAGACCATCAAAAGAGTGAAAAGACAACCCAAAAAGAGGCGAAAAATTTTAGCCACTTGTCCCTCAGACAAAGGACATATGTAGAATATATGTGGAATTAAAAAAAAGAAGTAGACCCCCCCAAGTTCAAATCCAAAAATGGACGTCTGAGATGATTACACACTTCTCAGATGAAGGAATACAAACAGAATACACACACACACACACATATATGTGTAATATACATGATGCTGAATATTTATATAAATATTCAGCATCATTCATCATTTGAAAGAAGGAAACTGAAACAACTATGAGATTTCTTCTTGCTGCAGAAAGAATGGCTATCATCAAGATATCAACAATAATAACTGCTGGAAGGGCTTTGATGAAATGAAACTCTTCTCCACTGATGGGTAGACTGATACAACCACTGTGGAAGTAAATATGGATATTCTTCAAAAAATTCACAAAGTGAAAAGCCATGATAGAAGTTCCTTTGACAGAGGTATTCTCAGTCTGGATATCCTTCTGGAAGAATCAAAAATAATATATCGCAGCAATATACATGCTGCAAAATTCATAGCAGCACAATTTTTAATGACTGAATAAAAAAAAACAAATGCCTATCAACTGATAAATGGATAAAAATGTGATTTTTTATAATGGAGTATTACTCTGCTATAAAAATAGATAAACTTGAGACCTCTGTAGATAAATGGATGCAACTTTATACCCTACTTTTTTTATATCCCACGCTTAAGTGAAGTGAAACAGACTCACATGTTTAACATTATATTTTCTAGCTAATGGGAGAAATTAAAAGAACCAAAAGGCACAAAATGTACAATAAATTTTTAAAAGGAAAAAAAATTATAGAGGAAAAGAGAAAAAGGGAAGATAAGAGGAAAAAAAAATCTCACTCTAAAATTGTATTACTAGTTTCACTTAGTTTATTGAAAACTGTTGTATATTATCAGTCAGAGCTGAAAGGACAGGATGATTGGATTAACAGAACTTCAGAGGTCTCCCTTAATTTAGTCTCCTCTAAGTGAGCCCCAAACCACCTGGAACTTCTTCCATTTATTGAGGGCTACAAGCAGGCTCAGGAATGTGCATAACTAATTTGGTGTAAGCAAGTTGTTATTTATATCCCCTTCCAGCATTCAGCAAACTCTAAATTTCCATTTCACTAGTTGGTGAACTTCCCAGGTAAAAGAACAAAGAACAGCCAGGGCACTCCCTCCAAGTGTTACCTGGTCTCCGGTTGACAGAATTCCAAGGGGCAGTGTCCTGAGACTCGGTTCTTTGTTCCTTGCTCCCTTGGGACTCTAAGCTTCTGACTCTTATTACTACATAAAACAAATAGGTTTCTGGGCCAGGGAGATGGCTCAGTGGAATAAGCGCTTCACTGGTTTTTGGGTACCAGGGATGAAACTCAGGATCTTGCCCTTTCCAGGCAAGCACTTATTTGGGCCTTCCTGGCCAAATATTTTTAATAATATCATTTGGAGAATTTTTTGTGCTCATATGTACTCTGAGTAACTATTTTAAAGACAAAAATACTCGATGTATTGACTATTGTTGTCGTCTTGTTATTTTATTGTTAAATGTTGCTGTACTTTTCTCCCAAAAATAAAAAGTATGGGCTGGCAATATAGCTCAGCAGTCTTAAGTTCCTACTTTGGCAAGCTTAGGCAGGAGCAGGGGACCACAGTTTCATCCCTGACTGGCAGATGGAAACAGCTAGCCAGCCAGCATCCAATAAATAAATAATAAAATTTTTAAAAATTGTTTAATTTTTATTAAAGTTAATCCTTTTATAGGCTACTTTAACTTACAATATATTTTATTTTATTTTTACTGAAACAAAGTATTTGTACATGTGTGAGTTATGATGAAATACATACATTTGGTTATGATCAAAATAGTTGTATTTTACATTTTAAAGGTGAGTACATAATGCTGTGCTTCTACATAATTCTATGAGAGGCAAGATCTGCACTAATGGTGGTTGGACTGGATCTTATGTCAGCTTCTAGTAATACGGTCATCCACTAGGAAAATAATTATTGAATTTTTGATATAATTCAGGTATAAAAAATAAGATAAGTAATCCGTTACACTCTTAATTCACTGATAAGAGATTTCTGCTAAAATAATATCTGTAAATATAATATCATGTATGCACTTTGTACAATACCAAAACATTATGAAAACAGTTTGCAATGTATTAATCTATCGAATCTTTATTGTTAAGGTGTCTTGAAACTGTCTGATTGACATTTGTAGTTCAATAAAATAAAAAATAAATAAGTAAATAAATAAATAAATAAATTCCCTAAGATGCTGAACGATAGAAACTGTACACTGATTGAATAATAAAAGTTACCTTCCTCAAGTAAAAAATAAATAAATAAATAAATAAATAAAGGTGAGTATATTCAAAATTCTAATTTCTACCTATTTTGAAATACTAAATGACTTAGCATCAATAATATTGGCCCTATAATGTGATAGAACACCAGAACTTGTTGCTCTGTCTTCAAGACAAATTATTCATGCCCCTTAGTTCCTAAGTCTGTGATAAACACAAGTTTCAACTTCTATGGGATTAATATTATTTAGATTTCACAGGAGTGTGTTGATGTATGTTCTTCATTCATTTCATCAATCTAATGGCCTACAGGTCCAACCATATCCCAAGTCACTTTTATTACTGAAAATTCTGTTGTGTATACACATCACATCCATTGAAGATCTTGATATATACTCTGCAGCTGTACAATGTGGTAGTTCTACTTTAAAAAAAATATATTCTACACTCATAATCACTGTACTAATTTACATTGGCTCCAACAGTGTATTAAGGTTCCTCCTTCTCTACATCTAGATCAACAATTTTTCTTTGGTCTTTTTCATAATGGTCATTTCAAATAAATTGCAGTTGTATCCTGTTGTGGTTTGAGTTTGTTTTTCCTGTATGATTGGATTGTTGGGCATGATTTGTATATATAGTATATCTTCCTTTGAGAAAAGTCTATTCAAGTATTTGTCTCATTTTTAATTGAATTACTTTGGATTTTTAACTCTTTGCAATTCTTACTTCTTAGTTGCTTGCATTTCTGTATACCCCATTCATGTCCTCAGACATTATCAGCTGTCAACCAAGCCTTCAGCACAGTAAGTTGTCTGGGGACATTAGATGTAATGTGTAAATATTTTCTTTATTCTGTAAATTGTCTCTTCATTTTGTTAATTTTTGCTGCTGACACTCAGATGCCTTTTACTTTTATCATTATAATTATAAAGTTTCCTTTAATTTCCTGAGCTTTTGGGATCATTCCCAAAAAACTGCTTTCCCAGAACAATGTCTTGTGTGTTTTCACCTACCTTTTTGCATGGAAAATGTATACCTTTGAATCTCACAGTTAAGTCTGCAATTCATTTTGACTTCTATGTTGGTTAATTTTTTCTTGCTGCTGAGACAAATACTCAGCTCTCAAAATTAAAGAAGGAGAGGTTTCTTAGCTCAGACTGTGGACATTTCAGTCTGTACTCTGCTGCCCCAAGGCGGGGGGGGGGGGGGGGGGGGGAGGTGGCGCTGAAGACGCGACCCTTCAGAGAAGCAGAAAACAGCAAAGGAAGGAAGAGCCAGCCTCTTTTCCTCCCTTACATGGTACACCAGTTATCTGCCTATGCTGTCGCCCTGCCCTCTTCCTCTTCCACAAGCACCGGGATGTTTACGGGAAGATCCTGGTCCCCTGCTGAGCCATTTAGCTAACCTTCTACAGGACTCAGTTCTCAAGTTGACACAACCTCCTACAGGGTACTAGTTTAGTTTCTTTCTTCTGAATGTGGATTTCCTGCTCTGCTGCCTTTATGTTCCAAGGGAATGCATTTTCCCCATGCACATAACCTTCACCTTTGGCAAAAAGACAGTTGCACATTAATTAGGTAGTTATCTTCCACACAAATATCTCTTCCTCCTAGCAAAAACTGAAATTATAAAACAAATTCTTTTAAATACTTTAACAACAGCTGAAATAATTCTAAAGTGGGCTCATATGAACATTTCACATCAAAGTAGTTCTTTATTCGGATGCAAAGATGTGTTTCTTTGTTTTCAGTAAGTCTTTTTCATGTGTAGCTCTGGGCTCTGTTTAAAAACAAGACAACACTTTTTGTGATGAAAAATCATCTGGTGAGGAGATTCACCATTTAAAAACACAAAAGAACAAAATGATATGTTTCCTATGGAAAATAGAAAGAATACTTACTATTGAAATCATAATTCAGCTCATGTCAACCATTTTTCCAATGTTAAGAAATCAAAATATGAGGAACAAAGAAGATTCAAAGCATGATTTGAGCACCATAAGTGTATTTGAGAAAAATATACTAGAAACAGGAATAATAGTACCATAGATTTAGCATCTTATGAAAAGGTATCCAGAAAAGACAGCTGTAAGAAAAAGAAAATGATAGAAGAACAGACAAAAGAAGTAGACTTCAATTAGGGTATGAATCTGTCTCTCCAGAAGTATTAACTGAACTTGTAATAAATGAAGGGAAGGGAGATCAGCAGAAGGGCCATTCTGAAGGGGCATGGAATTTAGCTGTTGGATGTTTGAATCAAGAGTTCTGAAGAAGCTAGGAGATAGCTCAATACTCTAAGTGCATGCCTGGCAAGCACAAGGACTTGGGTTCAGTCCCTGGTACTGCATGTCATGCCAGCCCCAGAGCCCTGCATGCACCATGCTGTCCACCTAAACCAGGTGTGGTGGCACACACCTTTAATTCCAGCCTTGGGGGAGGCTGAGACAGGAGGATCACTAAAAGTCTGAGTTGTGTAGCAAAACCCTGTACCAAATAAATAAATAAATAGAATGTGAAGAAAAGTCTGCTGACTTATTTTTCAACAAATAGGAAGGACACTGAGGTTGGACAACATAGGATTGGATTATTTCTCCAGAAATCTTGGATAAATTATAACTATTCACAATAGAGCAAGCCATACTTTACAGTCTGATATTCCTATAAAAATCTTAAGCATACAATGAAGCAGTCATATGTACCTACAACAAAAAGGAAAAAGCAATCAATTACACTCAAAACAGAAATGGCATTGATGAGAAAATTAGTAATCATGAATATTGAATGCTTTATAACTGTGTCACAGTGTTCAAAGAAACTGAGATTGAGCACAGTAGTAAGATCAAAGGTTGATAAAATAACACAAAACCAATTTCTAGATTTTACACTGCAATATTAGTGATAACAGTATACAATATGAGACAAAGAAGATATAAATTCATTGATGAAAATATTAATAAACTGTATACAATTCGGTGTCAGAGGCTCCACTTAATAAAAATGGGTACTGAGAAAAGAGATACAGACAGATAAGAGTCAAGCTGAGTAGAAAGGAGAGAGAAAAATAAAGAAATGAGGAAACGGCAAATATGTTTGGGCTCACCCTTTGCATAGTACTGAAGAGGAAGGCCGGCCAGCCCTCGGAAGCAAGCGGAGCTGGCGCAGGGACTTTACGTTCCTGCTTCCACAGATCTACTAGTATCTGGATTTGAGGAGTCATGCAATGTAGGATTATAAACTAATAAATTTGTGTTGCCTTAAGCATGATATTTATAGTATTTCCATAGTGTTGCAGTGCAAATCTCATATACACAAAAATCTAAAGTGAAAAGTATTGTACAAGGTGAGCTCCAGCAGAAAACACACAGTAATGCTGATCTCAGAGCAGTTAATGCAGTACTCAGCTTAGGTGAGGGAAGGACGGCTGCCATAACAATTGTTGACCTTTGCTTCATAAATTTAATTAAAAAGTAAGACCGTCTGTCCCCCCACCTGAGCAAACTCTGATCAAATACTCTGATTCAAGGGCACTCAAATACTCTGATAAAATAATTTGGTAAGCATCTAACAAAGAAAAAAGCATGACACATTTCACAGAGAAAAGCAAAGGTAGGAATCTTAGGAGATTTGCTCTCATGGGCTAAGCAAAATTTTAGGTGATTGATTATATTGATGAAGAACAATCATGAACCACAATGAGCCAGTGTTCTTTTTCCTTGAGTTAAAAGGTAATATTCTAAGTTCGGTTTGATTTATTAGAGTGATAAACAAAAATATAATAAATGTGATATTATTGTAGTAGGGAACCCTGGAAAATCTAATATAGCAATGTAGCATGCACTCCAGATAAATACAAATCAAGGAAGCTCAGAAAATGAATTTCTTAACTTGATAGAAGGTATCTGAAAAATTGTCCTGAGCAGTTTAATATTAAGCTGTTCTCTATTAACCTCAGGGAAGAGACAAGAATCTTGTCTTACTGCCTCCATTCAAAATTGCAATTGGGATCCTAGTCATGGTGACAACACAGAAGACAGAAACAAAGTGACTTTAAGTGCATTTTGGAAGAGAAAAAGAAAACAGGGGGCTGTGCTCATAGATGACATGACTCCCCACATAGAAATTGTAATATTTGGCACAAAGCTAATAGAAGATAGAAGATAGAAATTAGTATGAAATTTTAAAGATAGCTGATAATATATATATATATATATATATATATATATATATATATATATATATATATAACCAAAACATATATTGACACAATTGATACTTAGACCAGTATAAATAAGCAGTTCAGTGTCAGGGATATAGCTGGGTGACATAGTGTCGAAACTTCATCCTGTTGAAGAAATCTAGCACACCTTGACACCATAGTGTTAATTGAAAGAAATGTGACACATAGCTTAAATATTGAATCATTTCATCAAAGAGAAAAGTAAAAGATACTAGAAGGCAGTGAGATAGATCTTTTGCAAATGGGAAGAAGATCAAGAGAAGGGACAGAATACTGAACCAAGGAGTGTCATGTACTGGTAAGGACTCACAATGTAATCATAAACAAGTATTAATGAAGACAGTAAATCAAATTAGGGCTATACAGAAGATCCGCACAGGCAAGTCAGTGATGTACAACTTACACAATAGCTAAGTGAGAAAGGATTGTGCAACTAAGATATTCAATACTAATCTCAGCTAAAGTAAAACAGAGATTATGCATTACAAATTTGTTTTAGGATAAGATTTGTTAGAAAACATCAATTTGTGAAAGAAAATTGATACATTGTTGGTTATCATCAAAATTAAAATTTATTCCCTTCATAAGACACTTAATAAAAATGCAAAATCAAACTTTGAGGTCATATTTCAATCACTTTTAACAGACAGTACTCATAAATACATGGCAGATACTAAAAATTTAAAAAATTAGAAAATACTGTATAAAAAGTATTTGGTGTTTTTATTTTCTGTTGTTTATTTATTTATTTATCTGTTTGTCCTTTTGAGACAGGGTCTCATTATGCAGTTAAGGCTAGCCTTAAACTTACTTTGTAGCTCAGGCTGGTCTGGAACTCACAACAATCCTCCTGCCTCAGCCGCCTGAGTGCTGGGATTATAGGCATGTGCCACCATGCCCTGCCCCATTTTTCTGTTTTTTAGGGAAGAGTCTACAGGGTGTTCAGGGTCTCATTACTAGACCAGACTTGTAGTGATCCACCTGTTTACAGCCTCCTAAGAGCTGGGATTACAGGTGGGAGCCACCACGCCCAGTCTCAGTAGCCATCTCAGCAAGCCCCAGGATTGAACCTCCAGTCCTTGAGCCTATTTCCAGGCACTTTAATCTGCTGAGCTATTTGGCCAGCACTTGTCTTAAAAAATATCTGAAGCAGCATTTCAATAAAGAAAAATAAGTGAATATAAGGAAAGACATTTGACACCATAACTCATTCCAAAAATGCAAAATAAAGCTGCAATGGGATGTGACTACGATGCTATTAGAATGGCTTAAAAATGGTTTTGAAAGAGTCATTAAGCCACTAATGGCTTCCACTTTTGATCTCCTGTTTCAAGCTCCTATAGTGGTAGGATGTTGATAATTTAAGGTAAAATATTTGAAATAATGAGGACCTAGAACTTATAAAAATTGCAAATATAAATAAGTAACATAAATATATAAATAATAATATAAATTAAACATAAATATTAATAAAATATTAAAATCTAATGGTTAGAGAAAACATGCTTAAGATGTTCCTAACAGCTTCAAGGAAATCTTTATTGACAAAATGATTTAAATAAATTTCTCCATTCTGCTAGAATAATATATTGGCTTTTTGTATTTGATTTTTAGTTTGAGGTTGATCAGCTATTTTTGCTGCTGAGGACTGAATTCAGGGCTTTCAGCTTGATAAGAAACGGTTGCATCACTGAGCTAAATTGCAGGCCCTAGCACAATATATTGAAAGACTAAGCATAAGGAATTCATTTTCTCAGATTGGTGTATATGTCTACTTCACTACGCAATTCAGGAACATATTAGATACAAGTACTTATCAACTGTTTCACTATTAATTTGTTTAATATGACACAAATCATAAGAATTCTTAAGAATCTAAGGAAGAAAGAAGTAAAATGTCAAAATTTTGCAAGGAAAATAAAAATTACACTGTACAAATTTATAAATTATACACAAACTGTGTATAAAAATAAATAGCATACTTTATGCCTAAAACATCTTAACATGCCTTACACTTTATTTCCACAGTACATGGTAAAGTCAGAGTTATATTAGTGGATTGATTTTCAGATGGACTCATTTTCTTTCAAATTAGGCCCTTGGCAGAAATTTTCTAGTAGCTTAAACTTGACAAATATCTTCATTTTATTTTAGGGCAAAATTGAAATTAAATAATTTTTTCCATAAATTCAGATTGATGGCAGCATGAACCTGAAAAACGGGTTAATAAATGAATTACAAGTGGAAGTTTTTCCTTTGGGTTTATTCGAGGCATATATCAAGAAGATTAACGGCCTAAAAGGAAATAAGTTAGAGTGAATTAAGAAAATAAGAGCTTTAGAAATCTAACATTAAAAGCCAAGAGAAATCAACAGAGCAGATGTCATATCTTCCCTAGACTATTAGAGCTACCTACAAACTACTCCTAAAACAACCATCCTTCCTTTTATAATTGATTTACACACTAATCTGTAATGCACATTTACTAACATTGCTCCCTGCTTAAAAATCAGTCAGTGGCTTAGCTTTGCGTGTGGGACACATTCCCAAATGCTACTGCAGTTAGCATCTTCCTGATGATTGGGAATGTGCCTCATTTCTGACACTCTTCCTTCATTTACTATCTGAACTCATGACCTCTTCTTTTCTTTGGGACTGCTAAGAATTCCATAAAGGAGTCCTGTCCACTAGAAAACATGCTTAGTTTTGGTTTTCTCTTTGGTGCTGGGTGTACTAGGCAAACACTTTACTACATGCCCAGTCTCTTTCTTTTCTCCTGACCGGAAAGGAAGTTTCCTTTTTAATTCTCCAGGTTAAATGCTACTCCCAAGGAAGCCTTCTAAACTTCTGACATCATCATTTGAACTGTTATTCACCTTCAGTTCAGCTATATTCCTCCTGTAGAGAATTGTTTTCTATTCTACATAATGTCCACATTATGTAAGTGTAACATCTCTAAACTTTAACATAAAACACACTCTGAAAACTTTAATTAATAAATGTTTAAAGTCAAAAATAATAATAACAGGGCATAATTTGATATTTATTATGATTTTTTATTCTAAAAGACACTCTTTCTATGAGAAGAATACCTCTGTGACTTACTAGGGAAGTTACTTAAGGAAGTCATTACTAGCGACGGGTAGATGACAACTGAAATTTGAGTAGGATAGAATTGGTGTGGTCTTTATTTAGGGAGCATAATTTTCAAAGGCACAACAGAAAATAATACTATGATTATAATGAAAGGTGGGATCTTTCCAATGAAAAATAATTTTCTATTTTATGTATTTAAACTGGGGAGAACTCTATGAAGAGCTCTATCTGTAGAGTGTACCAAAGAAACTTTTGCCTTCCATTTTTAACATATTAATATAGCAATAATGAAATCAAAGGTGTAAGTAGAAGAGCCACAGTGAACCACAAACAATGAATCAAGTTAATACCAAAATTACAGTATGATAGTTTTCATAATAAGCAATTGCAAGTTTCAAATTTTTGATGAAATGAATGAGTTTTCAGGATAAAATAGTTTTTCTGCAAGAGATGCTTCTAGGGATTCCATTTTCTTTGCAACCAAAACCTCTGGAAATTCCCAACAATGAATTCTAAGTTTTCTATACAAGAAAGAAGAAAGAAAGAAAGAAAGAGAAAGAAAGAAAGAAAGAAAGAAAGAAAGAAAGAAAGAAAGAAAGAAAGAAAGAAAGAAAGAAAGAAAGAAAGAAATAGAACATGTAAGAACATGAGACAGATTTGGAAGTGGTATGCCAGATCATCTTTTATCTCTTTCTGTTTGTAATAATTCAATCAAGTGGCCCATCTTACAAAAGACACTATAAAAATAAATTAGTACTGCATCAAAAATAAACAGAAAAGATAAAAGCGATTCACCTGACAGAGTTAGATAAAAATCTGAAGTGTTAAAATCAAAACTAACTTTGCCTGTGGGAGCCGCCGGGTCGCAAGGAGCATGGCTTTCTCCTCTCCCTGGCACGCTTGTGTTCCTCCCCCGATATCCGTGTACTCCGAAAATGGGGAGTCATCTGGCAAAAATGTCACCTTGCCTGCTATATTCAAGGCTCTCATTCGACCAGATACTGTGAATTTTGTTTACACCGATTTGCAGAAAAACAACAGACAATATTGTCAGTGAACTAGCAGGTCATCACACCAGTGCTGAGTCGGGGGATTGGGAGAACTGTGGCTCGAACTCCCAGAGCTTGTGGTGGTGCAACCCACCGCTCCGGCCAGGGGCCCTTTGACAATATGTGTCGGGGAAGCTGCATGTTTGCACCAACCAAAACCTGGCGCCATTGGCACCACCGAGTCAACACAACCCAGAAGCAGTACGCTCGGCCTTGGCCGCCTCATCATTGCCAAGGGTGGTCATGTCTAAAGGTCATCGAATTGAGGAAGTTCCAGAATTTCCTTTGATAGTAGAAGATAAAGTTGAAGATTATAAGAAGACTAAGGAGGCGGTTTTGCTCCTGAAGAAACTTAAGGCCTGGAATGATATCAAAAAGGTCTGTTCCTTTCAGTGAATGAGGGCTGGCAAGGGCAAGATGAGAAATCGCCGTCACATCCAGCACAAGGTACCTTGCATCATCTATAACAAAGACAATGGCATCATCAAGGCCTTCAGAAATATCCCTGGCATTACATTACTCAATGTAGGCAAACTGAATATTTTGAAACTTGCTCCTGATGGGCATGTGGGGCGTTTCTGCATTTGGACTGAAAGGACTTTCCGGAAGTTAGATGAGCTGTACCGCCCTTGGTGAAAATCTGCCAAGTGACCCTCAAGACCTGCCTGTGCACAAGACGATCAGTACAAATCTGAGCAGAATCTTGAAGGGTCCAGAGATCCAAAGGGCCCTCAGAGCACCAACCAAGATTCATTGTGGAGTTCTGAAGAAGAATCCTCTGAAGAACCTGAGAATCATGCTGAAGCTGAACCCATATGCAAAGATCTAAAGACCATTCGCCAGAACCTTCGCCCAGCCAGGAATCCTAAGATCCATATGACTAAAGAAGCTGCACAGGCAGCTGCAGGAGAAGAAAGTTGCCAGCAGAAGCCTGTGGAAGAGAAGAAAGGAAAGAAAGCAGCTGGTCCCAAGAAGACTGTGAAGAAGCCCTTGGGGAAAAAGCCTGCAGCTCCAAGAAAACAGCAGAAGAGAAAACTGCTGAAGAAAACAAGCCTGCTTCATAAACTCAAAATCTCTATCCCATACAAGTACCATAAATTTGAATAGCTTATTTTGACTAAAGACCTGGTCAGAGGCAGTAAGAAAAGATATCATAGAATCAAAACTAAAAGTTAATTTTCAGTCACTTATCAGCTAAGTGAATTAACAAAATTAGATTAAATGGATTAATGCAAATTTCCAAATAGCCTTTAAGTTATATATTGACTTTTTATATTGTACTGAAACTATAGTGTTTTATTGTTTTTAAATATCTCAAGGCCATTAGCTATGTTGGATAAGGAATATTAGCTAGGTTTGACAGTCCCTTCTTTCTACAGGATAAATCTTGTATGAATGAATATTTCAATGATGTTGGCCAAAGCAACATAATATTTAGGAAAACAGAAGATAATGTAGGCTTCAACACCAATCTCATGTTCTTATTATTGAAATTGACTTCATTTACTTTAAAGAAAAATAATTAAAAACAACCATCACCATATTTCTTCTTCATTCTTGAAAAACAATTACTATCTTAAAGTTGAAGCAATATAGAAACTTTGGAAACACAAATTTGAGTACTTATAAGGAGGACTGGGGAGATAGCTCAGTGGAATAAGTGCTTGCCTACCAAGCATAAGGTTCTGAGCTCAATCTCTAGTACCACAAAAAAAAAAAAAAAAAAAGAAAGAAAAAAATTGAATATAAGGGCCAGCCAAATAGCTCAGTGGATTAAAGCACCTGCAAGCAAGTACAGGGACTAGGGGTTCAATCCCAGGGTCTGCCTGCAGGTACCACTCCAAGGATGTGCTGAGGCAATTGAGACTGGGCATGGTGGTGCGTGCCTGTAATCCCTGCTCTTGGGAGGCTGTAAGTAGGAGGATCACTATGAGTATGATCTAGAACTAGCAGCAAAACTCTGAAAACCCTCTAGACTATTCCCTAAAAATAAAAAAAAATCCCCACACTTGGGAGGCTAAAAATAGGAGAATCACTAGAATTCTGATCTATACAGTAAAACACTCTAGACCCTGTCTTAAATACAGAATTAAAAAAAAAAAAAACAGAAAATCATTGCAAGTCATGACAACATTAAATATCTTGCTTTTTTTTTTTTTTTTTCTTTTTGGCAGAACTGGGGATTGAACTCAGGCCCTTAAGCTTGCCAGGGAAGCGCTTATTCCACTGAACCATCTCCCTGGCCCCAGCACTAAATATTCTGAAAATTATATAACTCATAATAAAAGTTCAAAATAGATAAACATGAAAGATTATAAAAGAAAAAATTGGGAAACATAAGATTAAAGATTTTAAGAATTTAAAATGTAAAATCAATCATTAATTATGGCCGGTAAGTTAAAAAATATATAGGGTTGGGGAGATAGCTTAGTAGAATAAGCACTTGCTTGGCAAGCACAGGGTCCTGAGTTCAATCCTTTGTATTGAAAAAAAAAAAAAAAAAAGAAGAAGAAAAAGAAAACAAAGGCAAGGGCTAACCAGATAGCTCAGAGGATTAAAGCATCTAATTAGGCAGATGCAGGGAGCAGGGTTCGATGCCCAGCTGGCTCACTGAGACAGTGATTGAGACTGGTTGTGGTGGTGTGGGCCTGTAATCCCAACATTTGGGAGTCTGAAAACAGGAGGATCACTGAGTCAGACCTGTGTAGTGAGACCCTGTAGACCCTGTACTAAATACAAAAAAGAGAAAAAAAAAAGATAAAAAGAAAAGGCATGCCTCAAGTTGCATGGATTAAATTAAAACAGACCATAAGCAGTATAAGGTCACAAGGAAAATTGTCAGTAAAACCCAAAAACTCAAATTTGAATGTTTGTATTGAAACTTAAAAATAAATAAGATCAGAGGTGAAGCAAACAAAGCCTACATGTTCATTGCTTATGAGAATATAGGTGAGAGAAAGAAATAAGAAAGCTCTGAGCTTCATCACAAGTGCAACTTTACTGTCAAAAGTCAAGGAAGGAATGTAGGAAATCATGGTTCAAGAAGAGTAAAATTTCACAACACAAATAATGTGATAATTATTGCACAGAAAATGTGTTTAAGCTTACATGCAAAAGGTAGGGAGTGCATATTAAAATAAACATGGGATATTATCATCCCAACCACCATGAAAACTCATTCTGATACAGTCAGTGCTAGAGAGTCACCATGCACTCTGCCAGTGATGTTGTGAATGGGCCCGTGGCCTGTTCTTTCATAACCAAAATTAAAGATCTACAGCCAGTTTGAACTTCAGCCACTTTAGTACATAAATTATCATGTAGGCTCAAATATACAAAGCATCATTGTTTATAATTGCTTAAGTTTTCAGAATAGATGGCTCTCTGTGGAAAAATAAAGCAATGTAATACTTGTATTTGATGTAATAAAAAATGCTTAAAAGTGTTGTGTAGATCTTGGTGTGATGTGAGGAATAGAAATGTAAGATGATAGTCATTGAAACTGACCTGCCTGCAGAATTCTTCTTTCATGTACATTATCCTAGGAGTCTGACTAATTGCCAATATTTCCTAAATATGCCACCGTGGCCTCATATTTCTATTAGCAGCTGTGTTAAATAACCTAAAATAAATTTTGAAGATATTTCCAGCTTTTACTATGATCTCATCTAGCAGTGTAAAAATGATAGTTAGCGACAAGTCTTTGTAAGTGTTCTTACCCTAACATAAGACCAAATGCAATATAGATGACCAGAGGTGATCTAATGTTTTTTTCTTACTCCTGTTTAAACCAATCTAACGTCCTATCTTCAAGGAAGCATATGTATTGAGCTCAAAAACAAATTGTTTGCCGTGATGAGATGCAGGAAACAGCTAAACCTTCATATCTCAAGGAATGTTGGGAGAAATGTTGTATGCTACTGCACATACCAGACACAAGCTAAAGCAGTTGGGTTCCCTTGGTGAGGGTCACAGGGCATATATGATATATATGAATGTAGGAAATCATGGTTCAAGAAGAATACAATTTCACAACACAAATATGTGATAATTATTGCACAGAAAATGTGTTTAAGCTTACATGCAAAAGGTAGGGAGTACATATTAAAATAAACATGCACAGAAATCCACATGACAACCAGTCGGGAGATGAGAGTCAGCAGGAAGGGCAGCAACATAAATGTTTGTGAGAGAAAAGCATAGGAAATAAATACCTAAAAGAACATCAGAGATGACAACTTGAAGAATTTTGCCTAAAACATTTTGCTGTATTGTTAAAGAGAGTTAAAGTATGGTAAGAAATAAATCCAAAGAAACACTTGGCTGACATATTTAGAGAGTTCTATGTGAAATAAAGACAGAAATTAGAACACTTATTTTTATCTGATTTTCCCTAACACAGCAATTTGTAACATTGAACTAAAGTGACATTGAATTTTAGGTATCAACTTGGCTAGATCAAGTAAGACAGAATACAATGGTGAAGTATTATATGTCTGAAGTTTTTTTGGCAAGAGCAGTAAGATAATTTATTAGGGAGATAACTTAAAATTTTATTTATAAGAGAAGAAGAAACATTGAAGTAAAATAAAACAGATTCAAATCAAGCTAATAGGATAGTAATAATTAATATGTTATGTATTGACATCTTTATAGCAGTTAGTGATAGTGCATGATACAGGCACAAAATACTGTCCAAACAGTAGCAGTCTGATAGTTTTTTATAATGAATTAAGAGAAACTAGCTGTAAGGCTATCTTAACTATATATCTGCTTATCTATCTATCTATTATACATTTCATAAATATATATTTAAGAAGTATATAATATGTATTATATTATATATTCTTAAAGTATATGATACAAAAGGGATACACACACACACACATACACACACATATATATTATAATCCTTTTCTATCCCTTTCCCTATTGCTACAGAAGCTTCTCTTTTCTTTTGTGCAGCTATTTTCTAATTCCTTATCTATTGCACATTTTGGATCTTATTACTCATTCAGCTTCTCACATAAGAAAGACAATCTGATGTTTATACCAATGGATTGGACTTATTTCACTATAAGCAGTCTCAAGTTGCACCCATTTACATATAATTGTCTGAAATGTATCCAAATTTATAAATGAGTAATATCCATTTTCTAAAAGAATATATCTATTTTTCTCCATTCCTCAGTTTATGTTCATTTCCATAAATTGGTTGTTTTCAAGACTTAGCTATTAGAAATTACACTACTGTAAACATGGGTGCACATATGTGATGCTTTTATGGTAATATATACCATGTATTTCTGGTAATACACCCAAGAGGGCAATACCACCAGTTTGAACTTCAAATGGGGGCCTCTACTTCTAGCTTTTTGAGGAATCTTTTGAGGCCAGTGTAAAATTGCACCAACAATAGAAAAGGGTTTCTTTTTCCTCCCAAAATAGCAATATTAGTTATTTGTTGATTTCTTGATTGGTAGCCTTTCTTTCTGGGGTGAGATGGAATCTTAGTGGTATACATATATGTAGCTAATATATATATATATATATATATATATATAATTTTAAAGAGAATCAAATGTATATATATATATATATATATTTAAAGGGAATAGTATATATTATTTTAAAGAGAATCAAAAAATAATTGTTGAGACATTAGAAATGACACACAGTTTAATAAAAAGAGAAGATGATAGGTATTCAACAGAATTACCCATCACTGCCTTCAATGCTGTTGCACAGGTTACCAGGTATAAGCACATAAGATAGATCAAAGTATCAATTTTACGCATTAACTGCTCCCTTCAAAAACTAATAGAAATTATTAGTAAATCACATTAGCTAAACTGTGTACATACATACATGATTTTTCTTCTTTCTTTTATTCCAATCTTTTCTCATTTCTCTCAACCCAATTGTTTATTCCTGTTGCGCAGTTTCTTGCCCTTTTAATATAACTATTGTATCTTTCAGATTTTATTTCCTTATTCAATTTCTTATACTAGGGAGAAAATACAATTTTTTTTTGGCAGAACCAGCATTTGAATTCAGGCCCTTGTGCTTGCTAGGGAAGCACTTATTCCACTGAGCCAGCTCCCCAATGCAATATAATGTTTCAACATGTGGGTCTGATATATTTCACTTAGGAGTATAGGCTGTTACTTCAACCTTTAATCTATAAAAGCATGACATTTATCTTTCTTTGCAACTGAGTAATACTTGTATAAAAGTATCACATCTTTTTATCCATTCCTCCATAGATGGGTATTTTGGCTGTGTCCAACATTTAGTAATGAAAACTGTGCTGCTGCTAACATGAGTGTACATATTGTTATGGTATATTTTCAGTTCTTCTGGCAAAATACCCAGAAGGGGAATTTCTGGGTTGAATTGAATTTCTAATCCTAGTCTTTTGAGGAATCACAGATTTCCAGAGTTTGTACTTATCTAAGCTCCTGCACACAATAGAGGGATCATTTCCCCCCACAGCCTCTCTACCATTTGTTATTAGCTGTTTTCTTTTTTATAGCAAATCTTTCTCTTGTAAAGTGAAATTTGTGTTGTTTTAATTTGCCTTTCTCTGATGAGCAGTGCTATTGAACATTTTTCCATATGTTTATTTGACTTTTCTATTTCTTCCTCTTCAAAGTGTGTATTCATCTCAAATACCTATTTTTAGACTGGGACTGTGAATTTGGATAGCTTGACTTTTTTCATTGCTTACATATTTTAGATCCAAGTCCTTTGTCTGAAGGACAACTGATTATAATTTTCCCCCAACTCTTTGGGTTGCTTTTCACTCTGTTAGTTATTTCTCTGTTGTGGCAAACATTTTAAGAAGGTAAGATTCCATTGCTTGATTCTTTGTACTATTTCTTTTGCAGTCTCGATTTTGTAGTGTTTTTCTTGTGTCTGGGTTTTGTTTATGAAGTCTCTGCTATCTTCAAATTTACTACCAATTTTCTCTTCCAATACAGTTAGTGTTTCTACTTTAATGCTTATATCTTAGTTCAGTCTGACTTTAGTTTAATGCATGGTGATAGGTGTGGGTCTAGTTTTAGTCTTTGGAATAGAGAAAATGTTTTTCCAGCACCATTTATTAAAGACACTTCTGGAAAGTGTTTGGCTCCTTTGTCAAAAATATGACCAATGCGTTTGGAGTTGCATCTGTATCTTCTGTTCTAGTAATCCTCTGTTTTTTTTTTTTTTTTTTTTTTGTTGTTGTTTTTTTGCCAGCACTACGCTGATTTTATCATAGTAGATTTGGAAGATAATTTGAGGTGAGGGATTGTGATAACTCCTGACATGCCTTTGTTACCCAAGATTGCTTATGCAATTTTAAGTTTCTTCTGGTTTCAAAGGAATTTTAGGAATGTTTTCCTGAGATCTGTGAGGTACTCTATTGACATATTGATTAACACTGCATTAAATTTGTATACTACTTTTGGGAGTATAGCCATTTTCACTGTGTTCATTTTTCCTATCCATGAACACTGTGCATCTTTCCATTTTCTGATATCCTCTTTGATCTCTACGTTGAGTACTGTCATTTTCAACATAGAGGTTTCTAATTTCCTTTGTTAGATTTATTCCTATAATTAATATTAATATTAAATATAATATTTCATTATAATATTAAAAAAGATATGATGTTCCTAATTTCTCTCTATGTGTTTGTTCTTATTTATAGGAATACTATTGATTTTTGAGTGTTGACTTTGTATTGACACGCACTACTGCATTTGGTTCATGAATCTGTAAGTCTTTTGGGGTCTTCTGTGTAGGGTAACACATCATCTACAAAGGGCAAAAATTTAACTTCTTATTTTTCTATGCTTGCTCCTTTTATTTCTCTCTTATGTAATTGCTCTGGCAAATGTTTCCAGAAATATATTGAAAAGGAGTGGTAATAGGAACAAAACATCCTCGTTTTGTTCCTGATTTCAGAATGAAAGCATTCAGGTTTTGATGATTTGTTGTTATGCTGACTGTTGGTTTGCCATAGCAAGATTTTATAATATTGAGGTAATATATTTATGTATGTGTATATATATATATATATATATATATATATATATATATATATATATATAATATCGAGGTAAAGACCATCTATTCCAGGTTTTTGTAGGTTTTCTTGAATGAGTGTTGGACTTTGTCAAACACCATTTCTGCATCTATTGAGATAATCATTCAATTTTTGTTTTTGTCTCTCTTAATATGGAACATTACATTAACTGATTCATGTACATGGAGCCATCCCTGCATCCCTGAGACGAATCCTAGCTGGTCACGGGTGTAATACACTGCTTGATGCTTTGCTGTTTGCATTTTTTCAGTATCTTATTGAGGATTTTTGATATGTGTCTATTAGGGAGATTAGTCTGTAATTTTCTTTTGTGCTTGGGTTATTCTCTGGTTTTGGAATCGGAAATACTTGCTTCCAGGAACAATTTGGAAGTATTGCTTTCATTTTGATGTCTTTGAAGAGTTTCAGCATTAATGCCATTAATTTTTCTCCAAATTTTTTTCAAGGGAACACAAAAAGAAGAAAAAGAAAACCTTTAGAAATGGTACAGAATTTCACTAACGAAATGATAGGAGTTTAACAATGGCTGTTACACTGCATACTGTTACCTTAAATTAGTTATTCAGATTACCAGACAGAAACATATTGTAGGGAGATGGGAGCCTTCAATATATTATTTTTATAATTTTATACTAATGTAAACAACTCCTTTTTAGCTTCAATCCTACTGTAGACATAAGAAGTACTAAGGCAGAATCACTGAGTCAACTTTCCATGACTGCTGAGTTGTCTCTTGTTCCCTACTAGTTAAAATATTGTAACCCCCAGAAAGGAAATATACAAGGCTATAAAAGTGGACAAATAGTATAAATTATGGAATGAATTACAGAAGGAATGTTAAAATACTATGTCATTTTGGTTAAGTTCATAATACCTGACCCTGAGCCCTGCTGCCTGGGCTCCAGCACTTTTCAGGAGCACAGAGAAGTCTGCTATGGCTACAGCCCCACCAGCAATTGATAGGTCTCCTGTGGAGAAACAACTGTGACCATGGGAATCAAGGACTGTAATATTCCACTGTGGTTGCCCTGGAAACTAAAAAGGTACTTAAGCTGAGAACAAAGAAGGGACAGATGGGGTAACATTTCTGACTTGCTGGTTAGAGTGCTTGGTAGCCCCTCTTTTAGATTGAAAATTGTTGCCCCTATTTTTGGTCTCTCATGGAATTTCTCCCCATTTTGCTACTTCAGTGCAAAATTTGTCAGAAATGTACAAAATATTAAAAAGGACAGAGAAAAGAATTTAAGCCTCAGCTGCTCCTTTGTAGACCAGAGGAAATCAGTGACACAACTATCCAAGATATCCTACGTATATAAGTATGTATTTCTTTTGCCCTTCTTTCCTCTTTTTTGTCCATCCCAGTTGTTCCTTCCCTTTGAACAGCTTCTTCCTATTCATAGTATCCATTTTACCCTTTAGATTCTATTTACTCTTTTGAGAACTTACATTAGGGAGACAATATGATGTTTAGGTATGTAGATCTGAGTTATTTCACTTATGAGTATGGAGTCTGCTTGCATCTATTTACCTATAAGTCTCAAGTTTGTCCTTTATACAGCTGAGTAATACTCTATTATATAAAAAGTTAAAATAAATCAGGCCCTCATATTTCTTACATAATTCAACAGTGAATCCATGAAGGCCTGGGCTTTTCTTTGTTCATAGGTTTACAACTATAATTTCAATTTCCTTGGTTTATATCAGGTTATCTGGAATTTTTATAACATCTTGATTTTATTTTAGTAACTACTTTTTCTAGGTATCTGTCCATTTCTTTTGTATTTTTCATCTTATTAGAATACAGTTTTCATAGTAGGTATTGATAATCCTCTGGATTTCTATGGGATCCATTGTGATTTCCCCCTTTCCTAATTGCTTGAGTTTGTGCTTTTTCTTTCCTCTTTTCCATAAGGTTGGCTAACGGTTTATCAATTTTAGTTACTCAATCAAGTAATCAACTTTTCAATTTGTTGCTTCTTCATGGAAAACAGAATAAGCTCAAATAAACAACCTAATGTGAAACCTCAAATTTCTAGAAAAAGAACAAATCAAACCCAAAGTTTAGACAAGGGAGGAAATTATAAAGCTGTGGGTAGAGATTCATGCAATATATACCAAAGCATTATATTTCTTCATGTGTTCATGAGAAATTTTCTTCTTTTGAATTTTAAAATAAGCTTTATTTTTTTTTTTTAAAGTGAATAAGTGCCTTATAGGAAGCACAACACAAGGAGCAAAGAACAAAGTCATTACCAGTCATAAGCACCTTAACTGGATATGTTTTTGTGAGTCCTTTTGTGTGCATATGGCATGTGCCACTTTGTGTAAGTGAAGTTGTTGTGTGTGTCATGCTTTTCCCCACATCGTGAGTATTCACCAATTCAAAATCCCAAAGCTATAAAATTATTTTTGATTAACAAGAGCACATCACACCAACTCAATCTGTTAGAAAAAAATTGTAAGCCTGCCTTTCTTGGGTACAAACTTTCACGAAGCAAAAAATGACAGTGGACCTCCAGATCTACATATTGACAAAGTTATAATTACAATACTGAATTTTCTTAGAGCTCAATTTAAAATGAGACACAGGGCTGGCCAGATAGCCAGATTAAAGCACCTTCTTAGGCAGCAGCAGGGGTCAGAGGTTCATCCCCAGCCTGCTATACCAGGGTGAGCCTAGACTGCAGTTGAGATGGGGCACTGTGATGCATGCCTGTAACCCCTGTTCTGGGAAGCTGAAAACAAGAGAATCACTATAAGTACGATCTACAGACCCTGTAGACCCTGCACTAAATACAAAATTAATAAATAAAATAAGACATAAAGCAACAGAGTATCCCAAGCCCTGAATCTGTTATCAGAACTCTACAGTTAAGATATTAGCAAGTAGACATGTTCCCACTGAGTTAGGAATGTATTTCAGGAGTACACCTAGAAGACATACATTGATTCATCTTACCCCAATGTAAATCTATACACCTCTCTCCTTGTACATTTTTTTTCAGTATGCTTCTGACCTAATGAGAAGTTCAGATTTTGACAATACCTACTCAGAGGTATTGTAAAAATTCCAAGTGCAAGATGCATCTTTTCTATCAAGTGGAACAAAAACATACTTAAATATTGTCTTCTTTTTCTTTTTCTTTTTTTTTTTTTTTTTTTTTTGAGACAGGGTCTCACTATGCAGTTCAGGCTGGCCTTAAGCTCATTTTGTAGCTCAGGCTGGTCTCGAACTCACAACAATCCTCCTGCCTCAGCCTCCTGAGTGCTGGGATTACAGGCATTCGCCACCACGTCTGGCTTATTGTCTCCCTTAATACCTTTAATTTTGATGATAGATCCTCACCCCAGGACAGCTATAAAGCTTAGATGCTATGCAAAAGGGTATGCACTTTGTGCACAAAAAGCCCAAGGACTTTACCAAAAATTTATATACAGGGCCAGGGATATAGCTCAGCAGCAAAGTCCCTGCCTGGTATGTGAGAGGTTGTGAATTCAATTTCTGGTGAAATAAAAAACAAACAAAAAACAGAAAGAAAGAAAGAAAGAAAGAAAGAAAGAAAGAAAGAAAGAAAGAAAGAAAGAAAGAAAGAAAGAAAGAAAGAAAGAAAGACCAAACAAATAAATAATAACAACGAAGAAAACATAAGTCCCTTCCATATAGCTCAGAAAACTAAAGTACCTGCTTGGGCAGATGCAGAGACCAGGGTTCAATCCCCAGCATGCCTTGTCAACCCCAGGCCTGGCGCATGCTGAGACTGTGATTGAGATTGGGCATGGTGGTGCATGCCTGTCTTCCCAGAGCTTGGGTAACTGAAAACAGAAGGATCACTACAGCCACGATTTGTGTAGTGAGACCCTGCAGACCCTGTACTAATATATATATATATAATATATATATATATATTATATATATATATATTTATATATTTATATATTTTATAATTTTATATACACAAGTAGGCCTCCTGTGTCATATAGCTGGGCTCCAAACAGTTATGGAGGAAAGCCAACTCAGGGTTCTTCCTCTTAAAGCTAGAGCACTTTTTTTCTTTTATTATCTATACAGGGTCTTGCTGCATAGCTCCAGCTCTTAGTGATCCTCTTGTCTCAGCCTCTTCAGCACTGGAATTACACTCAAGCACCACCCGGCTCAGTCTTGGTGCTGGATAAGCATGCCAGGGGTTCTCAGGCCGGCACTGTATGTATAACTGGAGACTGAACTCAGGACCTTGTGGTTGCTAGGAAGGAGCTTAGATTACTGAGCTATCTCTCCAGATGTGGAGCATGGAACACGTTTCGTTTCCTGCCTTAAGACAGCAAAATCCCAGGTTCACTGTCTTTTGGGCTTGAGCCCTTGTTTCAGGGCCTGCTGGATTTTAACTCTTCTATCTAACTACCAGTTACAGCTTTGCTTCTTGGATCTTCAGGCATTAGCACTTGGGCCAAGCCAACTTCTTCCTTCATCTTCACCTGCAGGCAGCCGCTTGTAGGACCTCTCAGTCACAAAGTTCAACCCTGACTATTACGAGCTCCAAAGAATAGCCTAAGATGGTGAAAGGATAGGAGAAAGTTTCGATGAAAACTTGAGTATCATAGGTAATTTTATAAAATTGTTCTAATCTAATACCATATTAAATTCAATTTATAGTAGTATATGTATCATGATACACAAAACAGAGTCAGGAAGTGAGTAAATTCCATCAATAGTAGTAACTATTCTGATTATGATTTTTCCTTAGCCAGGAAATTAATGTGCATTATAAATTTAATATTACTTTGAAACATATTTACTAACATTTTAAGAAAATATTTATATTTCTGAAAATTTGTAATTAATTTATCAATATATGGTGGTGATACATGATATGTAATACATAATTATTACATTCCTTTGATGTAATTAGCATATAAATATACATATATATATAATCTTAATCATTTTTACTTTTCTCAGGCCTCTGTCTGTTGCCATTTCCAGATCACTCCATTTTTCTTTTCCATTTTTTTTCTTTTTAATGAATGGGGCTGTTTATTAACCCAGCATCCCTTGTTCTAATACTTCTTTTTGGCAGCTGCCAACTGTGGGCTAGTCTGACCAGATCTCTCTGGTCCTGAGGTGTCAGCTTGCAGCCCCAGGCCCTAGTCGTGGTCCTTTTCCACCATTTTCAGCCCCTCCAGGGCTTGGAGGACTCTGCATGCCATTCTCTTGGAACTTCAGCTGAAGTGGCTCAGTATGACGCCATTCCTGTAAAGGACACCATAGATCTTAGTCATGGAGCCAATCCCAGCGCCATCCCGGAGCTACAGATGCCAGCTATGGAAGCAGCTCCTGTGTAGAACCAGATCCTCTCCTAGGGAGCAAGCTCTGTGTACTTGGCCAGCTTGACTGTGTCCACTCATTTGGGAACTTTCAGCTTCCAGGACTTTTTGGGGAAGGCTGCCAGAGGTCTGAGGAACTCTGCTGGTTTACCTTTTACAGTAACTCCAGGCATCCTGCCACCTCCCCGCTGCCAGCCAGGGGAAAGTGCCACCTTCCCCTTTTCATCAATGTCTATCTTGCTAAGTCCCTTCCATAAGACCACCATCATGATTAAACTACATTTGTTCAATAAATAATTCAAAAATTACGATATTCATTATGCTGAGACATATATTATTAGAAGTGTTATGTAGATTATCATGTTAGAAGATGCAATATTAAGTGAAAGAAGTATATTATAGTAATCTACTTGCTACATAAGACATATTTCATATATTTCCAATGCATTATTTCTTTCTCCAAACAGACTGAAAAATATTCCATAAAATATGCCTTATTGTGGAAAAAGTATCAGGAGTGTCTGAGGTTAGACATAAATATTTTGTTTATTTTATGTTTATGATTTGATTAGGTAAATTACTCCAGAGTGTAAAGGAAAGGTCTAGCCTGGACACAAGTATTCAGGACTTCACAAACAACATTCTTAGTCAGAATTACAGTCCAAAGTATTCATAAAAATATAGTGTATAGTTCTAGTGAGAAAATGTTGCTATGAGGAAGATTAAAATACAAATGGTAGGCACATATTTAAGTACTTAGTAAAGAATATTGTTTTGAAAAAGATTAAGTAACAAGAGAAGCATAAGAGATAAATTTAAAGGCAATATTCATGTTCTTGGATGGTAAGAATTAAATTCTTCTCATGTTCTAGGCTAAGTCATGGGTACTAGGTAAATAAAAAATAAATATTTATTTTAAAAACTTAATAGACTTTCAAAATCACTCTTTAAATTTGCTCTGTATATGTACTTATTTTTATATTGTATTTATTCTTTGGTCAAGCCACAATGTTATATTTTACAAAAATTAATTTTGTTTACCCTGATATATGAGTAACCGGGGATCTGAGGCTGAGGAAACAAAGGAGGGCAAGAAAGAGAGGTAAAAATGAGAGTAATTAACATGTGAGACACTGACACGCACACCCCCCCACCCCCCCCCCCACACTCGTGTGTGTGTGTGTGTGTGTGTGTGTGTGTGTGTGTGTGTGTGCAGAGAAAGAGAGACAGAGAGAGAAACAGCAAGATAAAGAGAGGTGGAGATAGAGGAGTGGGGGAAATAAGTTTGGACCAAACAAAATTTAACAGATTGCTTTAAATATTTAATTGTCAGTTGCATGACGAATTTGTGGGCAACAAAATCTGATGCTTATAAGGGCTATTATCTGTTGGTGAAAAGAGTAGAAATTGAATTATCTACACTCTTCTAGCTGTTCTGTGATTGTTAGGTTGACCTCTGATTTTCTTTTACTATATTTTAAATATTACAGATTATAATGGTATCTTGATGTCAATGTCATGAGCCAAATTTATTTTTTCTAACCAAAAAGAATGGAAAAGATGTTATTTTTTTCCAAATTAGCTTAGGTATCAAATAATTCATTTCATAATCCAGGAAATACTTTTGATTTATCTGGATCTTATAAAGAAGTTCAAATGTAATGAATTACAAGGAAAATATATAAGCTGCTGTTTTTCACCAAACATTTCTTTTCTAAGATCCCTTATTATCTTAGCACAAGCATCTACATAAAGTTGTATCTCTTAGATTATTTAAAATAACAAAGTATGGGCTGGCCAGATAGCTGGGCGAATTAAAACACCTGCTTAGGCAGGTTCAGGAACTAGAGTTCGAACCCTGGCACGCCATGCCAGCCCCGCCGCCCAGGGCTTGCTGAGATGGCAGTTGAAACTGGGCATGGTGGTTTGTGCCTATAATCCTAGTGCTTGGGAGGCTGAAAAGAGGAGGATCAATGTGTAGTGAGACCCTGTACTAAATTCAAAAAAATGAAAACTATCTGATTTAGATTTTCAAATTCTTGATTTATACTAAGCAGTAGTTCTAATTAAGATTTTTTGTATTCATTTGGCTGAAACTCATTTGGTTTGTGATTTTTGCAAAAATTTCTGCTTAAAGAACTTGGTGGCCTTTTCATGAAATATAATGAACTTCTAGATATCATTGGCTTATTTACTGTAATATAATCAAACCTTTCTCTTCTACCTTCAACTAAACAATAATCATCAAATAGAAGTATTTGTTCTATTTGAATGATCTTTCTTTTCTGTATTTCTTCTTGTTTTTTAATCAAAATGTAAACCATGTAATTTAAATGTAAACCATGCAATTACATCATACTCAGGAAAGAAACAGTTATGAAACTGGAGCAGGAAAAAAAGGTAATTTATGAAGTTTGTTTTCTTTGTGTGTGAAATAATGATCATTTAACTTTTACTTAAAAAATCAGAGAAATAAAAAAATTTAAAAAAGAAAATAACTTACATATTTACCTAGTGTTTTCTGTGAATGTTTAGGCAGAAGCTTACTTCTGAAAAATGACACTGTCCAATAGTCATACCTCATAAGATGTTCCAGTGTTGCAGGCAGCTGAATTAGAAATGATATAGACTGTCAGACAGGGTTGGGCCCTCAAGGTGACAGTATGGAAGACAAGATGGCTCTACAACTTTGGGGGATACAGGCCCCTGTTTTGAGCCAGATCTCAAGACAGAAGAGTAAACACAGCTATTCACAACTACCCTAAAGATACACATTCAGGATTGATATTGTAGATGAGTCTCTTACCTTGCCAACTGCCTGAAGAGTATTCATGTTCAGTACTCAGTACCACCCCTGTTCTGTATTGGTACCCACTTGCTACAAGACTTGCTTCCTTGTTTGTTCCTGGACTTAATTAATTTCACCTGAGCCATGGTGCTGGTAACTTTATTGGTTGACCATAGTTTTTTCCCACCTCACGCTCACCTAAGTGAGTTCCCATTTTCTTCACCTTAGACCTGCATGGTTTTGCCCTATAAAAATCCCTGGAAGAGACTGTTTCTTAGAAAACTGACTCCTGTCCTACTTCTGTCCCTTTCTTAGACAGAAGCTTTCTTTTCCAAATAAATATTCTCCTCTTAAACTCCTTTTGTAACTAAAATTGATTCCTTGGTTTTAGAGAATGACAAATTTGTCCCAGGTACTTTTCAGGCTAGGAATATCATTGCCCCGTACCAGTAACATAGTGATTGAGCAGTTAGATAACTAGGTAGATGGAAAAATACTCACATGTGTGAAGATATATATGCAAACATACAAGCAACTGGTGTCCATTTTTATTCCTACATTGCTTTCTTTTAGTCTGTTTTGGAGCTTCCCAAGAGTAGCAAAATAAAATGGGTAATGATGATTTGATATGTATGTTGAATGTCACATTACTTTCAATCATATGGACATTGCTATGATTTCTGTAAATAATATACTTCATCTTAGAGTCAAAAATTCAATAAAAAATGGACAGCTCAAATAATTATTTGTTTTGCAGTGGTTATAGAAAAGAAAATGTATCTAACATACTCCTCTGTATTATCTTTTTAATTTTGTCACACATAAGAGATTAAATACTTTGACTTATTAGAGTTGTGATTATTTTATATTTATCTATTCATTCACTACTATTATTTTAAAATGAAATAATATGTTATGCTAACATATCACATGAAAGCACATTTATTTATTTATATGTTTATTTTAGGGAATGGTCTACAGGATGTTCAGGGTGTCACTACTAGATCAGACTTATAACGATCCATCTGTTTTCAGCCTCCCAGGAGCTGTATTATAGGCATGCACCACCACACCCAGTCTCAATTGTCTTCTCAGCATATCCCAGGGGTGGGACTGGCATGGCAGAGCCAGGGATAGAACTCCCAGCCCCTGTGCCTGCTTGTAGGCATAAAGGTAAATTTATTAATTTTTAATTTTATCATTGAATCTTTTTTTTTTTTTGCAGAACCGGGGATTGAACTCAGGCCCTTGCACTTGCTAGGTAGGCACTTATTCTGCTGAGACTAATCCCCAGCCCCTTTATCACTGATTCTTTGTAAAGCATTTTTTTAAAAAAAATTAATGGGTAATAGTCATTATTTTGTTTTAAAATTGCCCATTTAATAGATAATCTTTCAATACTTTTATAGAATAGAATAAAGTCATTGCTTTATTCACATCAGTGAGTGATCTAACTGGTTAAAGATTCCTGCACATAGACAAACCTGTGTGATTCTCAGGCCTTGCCAGATAGAAGCCATGTTCAACGTTTCCAGCCACCCTGTCTAAACTGTGCTTCTGGTGTACTTACATTTCTATCTACCACACTCATTCTGAGATCTCTAAATGTTGAACATCAAACCAACACATTCAAGATTCTCTGCAAATACCACCTTCTGCAGAGGAGCAGGGGAAGGTTTCAAGACATTTTCCTCACTCTGATTCAGGAACCAGAATTTTCCATTCTTCCCACTGTCCTCTCTCTGCTCCACTCAAAGTCAATTAAAACTACAGAAGTCTGTGTATCACGCGTCCCTCAGATGAGATTACCAAGTCTGACCATTTTCTTTCATGGGAAGCACTCAAGGGCAGATAGTATTTCTGCAGTTTTGGAGGGTGACTCCATCATTTTCACACCAAATTAAATATTTTAATTATTTGCCTTGAGCATAGCAAACTGTTTCAATCTTTTACTCCAATATTTGACATTCAAGTCCCAACCCCTGTAGTTCACATTGTATTCTAACTCAGCAACAGAAAGTGCTAAATACAAGTTACTGACGGAGCACTAAAAAAATCAAAAAATATTTCTTACAGGAGATAAATAGGTTATTTTTCCCAACCCTCTTATTTAATATTGTTAAATAACATCTCCATAGAACTTCCTTTAAAACACAGACCAGTGCAATTTTGCCTCTAGAGATGGTATCTCTAAAGCAAAGCAAAGCACAGCCTAACAAAGCAGTAAGGAAACTCCTTCAGCATAGCACCCATTCCCTACCCATGTCCCCCTGCACACAACATAGTTCCCTGTTAAGTAAGGTGAAAATAAAACAAATACCTTGATGACAGATGCACATTAATTAGTACTGCACTAAAGGACTATGAACTTTGGCTAAACTGTCCAGTTTTCACTTTGTGGTATCAAAAAAGTATTTTTCTTTTTCATTTGAAGAGTAAACATATTTAATTTCCCAAGGACTAATTTGGAACTATGATTTATAGTTACTGACATGTGGATCAGTCTTCTGTCCAGTGTGTTTTACTACTTCTGGTACAGACTTTATAATTTAAAATTGAATATTTTTATCATTCAATATTGGATTTCCTCAATAGCCTTAAAAGCTTTCAAGTTGAAACCAAAGGTATTCTATGTGCATAAGTATTTTTCAAGTAACAGTACAAGATAACAGGAAATATAGAGATAGATATTTTGCAAAATAAGGGAATAGAGTGATGAAAGGAAGGGGAAGGAAAGGAAGCAAAAGGGATAAAAAAATAATATGGATGTGTTATATACATGAATCAACTCTCCAGGTGTTCTGCAGTGATAATAGACAGTAAACATGTATCCATAAAATAAATAAAAATTCAAAAAGAAACAAAAAGCTATCTGAGTTGTAAAGGTTGAAGACTGTAATAGTGGAGCATGTAAACTAAGGTGGAAATCATTTCACAGGGTCAGTCATCCATTCACACTTTCCCTGTGTCTGTAGAATTATATGATGTCCACAATTCATGTTTGCATCTGGAGCTTCATGGTCCGGAGGCAATCCAGGCCCATAACTAAGATGTGGTAACTAAATTTATAACTTGTAAATGTGCTATTTAGGAGGATTTGGGGTTTAGCAAGATATCAATGAAAAAGAGTATTAATACTGTCATCAACTTATCTCCCCACCTAATTCCTGATTTCTATACATGAAATATTGAACTACACCATTAAAATAATATCAAGTTTTCTTTTACCAGATTATTTGTTATTCTGATGAAATAGTATTTATTTTCTATCAGTAGGCCATATAAATGCAAATACCAAAGAAAATATCTTACTAGCAGTTATTTATGTGTCTTTAGTATCATGTGAATTATTTATTTATTTATTTATTTATTTTTTATTTTATTGAACTACAAATGTCAATCAGACAGTTTCAAGACACCTTAACAATACAGATTAGATAAATTAATACATTGCAAACTGTTTTCATAATGTTTGGTATTGTACAAGGTGCATACTTGATATTATATTTACAGATATTATTTTAGCAGATATCTCTTATCAGTGAATTAAGAGTGTAGCTGCTTACTTATTTTTTATACCTGAATTATATCAAAAATTCAATAATTATTTTCCTAGTGGATGACCGTAGTACTAGAAGCTGACATAATATCCTGTCCAACCACCATTAGTGCAGATCATTCCTCTCATAGAATTATGTAGAAGCACAGCGTTATCTATCCCAACTGTACTGTCTATACACACACATCATGATTTTTTCTTTCTACAACCCTTCCTTTGTCTACACCTGTCAAAGGTGGGCACTCCATTGTCATTCAACTAACTTAGGTGCTTGAACTCGACACCACAATCCAACACAGTCAGCATTCTACAACCACAGTGAGTTATTCAAAGAAATTGTCGACCATAGTCATTTACAGCTCAGCTTAATATTATGGCCCCAAGATGTATACTTCATTTTTATACCATCTCATTCCAGAAAGAATGGTTATCATAAGGAAATCAACCAACAACAAATGTTGGAGAGGTTGTGGGGAAAAGGGAACACTTCTCCACTGTTGCTAGGAATGTAGACTGGTACAACCACTGTGGAGGTCAGTGTGGAGACTCCTCAAAAGAGTAGGACTAGAAATCCCCTTCAAGGCGGCTATCCCCCTACTGGGAAATTTCCCAAAGGATCTGGATACATTGTATCATAGAGATATATGTGTACCTATGTTTATAGCAGCGCAATGTGTGATAGCAAAATCTTGGAAACAACCAAGATGTCCATCACATGAGGAATGGTTGAAAAAGATGTGGTATTTCTATATAATGGAGTATTACACAGCTATTAAGAATGATAAATTCAAAGCATTTATACTGAAGTGGATGCCACTTGAATATATACTCATAAGTGAAATAAACCAGACACACATGTGGAAATATCGTATCGTCTCCCTAGTATAACAAGTGAAAAGCAGAAATACAAAAAGGAAATGCACAACAAGTAAAATCAATTGAGTCAGATAAGGCAAAGTGAATGGCATATGCTGAAGGATACTAATCAGCTTTTCTTCTGGATGGTTAACAACTTAAGATTCCAAGTCAGAGTTGGAGAAATAGAAGAGCCACAAGGCCAGCCAACATTTTGGCCCTAGCTTTTCAAGGTCAGTGAAGATTCAGGATATAGGAGAACCTGTACTGCAACATAATGAAACTCAGGTGAGCTCCAAATTTTCTGAACAAGGAGATTATGGAGCCACCGAGGAAAAATTGAAGTTCTATAGTGTGCCCAGGGAGAGTCGCATGAAGAGAAAACTTTCTCTCAAGCTCTCACAGAGAGCAAACTGGTCAAGCATAGGTCGTGACTCATCCACATGGATGACACAGACAAAGGAACTACAGAATAATGTACAGGACTACAAGATAAACCCTGAGAGGACTTCACTGACCACATTAGAAATAGAAAGTTCATGTGTTGGTATATAAGTCTTGATCTACCTAGGTCTTAACCATCCAGCAGAAAAGTATTAAAATGAAGTATTCATCGTGGGGCCATAATATTAAGCTGAGTTGTAAATGGCTCCGGTCGACAACTTCTTTGAATAACTCACTATTGTTGTGGAATGCTGGACTGTATTGGATTATGTTGTCGAGTTCAAGCACCTAAGCTAGTTGAATGACAATGGAGTGCCCACCTTTGACAGGTGTAGACAAAGGAAGGGGTATAGAAAGAAAAATCATGATGTGTGTGTATACACAGTACAGTTGGGATAGATAACACTGCTTCTACATAATCCTATGAGAGGCGAGATTTGCACTAATGGTGGCTGGACAGGATATTATGTCAGCTTCTGGTACTATGGTCATCAACTAGGAAAATAATTATTGAATTTCTGATATAATTCATGTATAAAAAATAAGATAAGTAAGCAGGTACACTCTTAATTTACTGATAAGAGACATCTGCTAAAATAATATCTGTAAATATCATATCATGTATGTACCTTGTACGATATCAAAAAAAAAAGATTAGGATGATATGGAAGGTGAAGGAAGCAGAAATAATACTGCTGCTGCTGGTCTGTTGTACATTTGAGCAGACAGATGTCCAATATGCCTTAATTACCTATTAGAGAAGGAAGTTGTTTTTCCAGAACGTCGTAATCATGTCTTCTGTATGACCTGTATTCTTAAGTGGGCAGAGTAGGGGCTATCTGAAGGCAGCCTATGTGATTGAGGATAGAGTCGTAGCAGAGAGGAAGGAAGAAATGTTAGCAATCAAGAATCCTGAATTTCCAAATAAGGAAGGTTTCCTGTTCTTGCATTTAAATATTAATTTGTCTAAGGTGGGAATTTACATCGCTTCAGAATTCTAGGACACTGGCTTCATGTCCTATAAACCAAAAACGTTTTCAGGCAGTGTTTAAATTCAGTGCTTTGGAAGGTTGTGTTAAGGTTCAAGTAAAAAGACAACTAAGAGAAGCAAAAGAAACAGAACATGAAAGCTCTTTTAAGAAACAGCTATCTTGTCATGAAAGAACTAAAGGCTTTATAAGAAAAAAGGCTATCAAAAGACAAGATCTGTTAAGTGTAAGATTTCATGACTTGACATTGCTTCATAGAAACTCTTCATACAATAAAATGGGAGGAAAGAAAAATGCACCAATAAAGATAGATAAGCCTCAAAAATCACATCAGTGCACAAGTTACTGCTCCAGAAATTTTTTCTCCAATATATTTTCTTCTGGTAGCCACAGCGGAAAATCTTCCTTTACCTATAGAGCTTACTGACTTTACAGAAGTCAGTGAAATCAGTGCATTGATTAGACAGAAGAGACAGGAACCGGAACTGTCACGGTTTCCTGATTCCTTGCCTGGAATCGGAAGAATTGATTTCATACCTTGGAATACTGAAGCAGAAGTTCTTCCTCTCCTTTTTTCCATTCTGCTTTTCCAACAAGTACCTTATCTTCAGACAATTTTGGTACTTCTTGCAAGGGCTATGTTAGCACATATCCAAGAAGGAGAAGAAAAAAGCAAATTTCTGGTACTTCAAATACCAGAGGATCAAGACGAAAACCTGCAGCAACCCCTATAAGGAGATTTACACATAACACAAAAGCTGAGACAGTCACCCAGTCTCAGAGATCCCCAATGTCAAATAGTTCGGGGTGTAATGTCCCAGGTAATGGTAATCCCTCTGTGAGTGTTTTATCTCCAGCTGAGTCAGAAAAGTAAACAAGATAGGCTTCAAAATGAAAGTCTGTAAGAAGAGGAAGAAAGCCACCCATACTGAAAAAGAAACTTCGGCGATTTGTGCCTCCCCCTGCGAAGTCACCATCTAGCGATTCAGTAGAGGAAGAGACAGTGGAATCTGACTTACCACCTGTGTTAGAAAAAGAGCAACAGTCAGATGTAGAAGAAAGTAACCTTTGTTCTGTTCAGACAGGTGAAGAGAAACAGGCTGCTTATTGCTTGGAAAGTTACAGTGGACAAATGGAAGAAAATGAAGAATGCAGGGAAAATCATGACATGGAGCAGAATGTAGAATCTTCATGTTCTAAGTCTTATACAGACAGCCTGCCTGCATTGGTTGGAGAAGTGGAGGAGAATGAAAAACTTGAGACCAAAGCTGTAGAGGGCAACACAGTGAGCCTAGAAAGTGGAATATCTAAAGATATTTTTGAAAAAGAAAGTGATCCATTAGAAAGTCAAGACCAGATAGTGAGAGCTTCAGAATCAGAGACAAAGGCAGTTAGCTGTTCAAATCCTCCAGGTGCTTTCCTTACACATTCAGGATCTGAAATTGAAGTGCATCAAGCTGTATCTACTGCCCCATGGGAGATACGCAAGAATTAGGGATTAGTGAACAAAAAGTTATAGAGAATCCTATAGTGGGAAATATTGATCAAGATTCAACAGTAAAAACAGAAGAGCTTGTAGAGAACCCCAAGCTAGGATCTTCTGAGGATGAAATTACACTAATGGTGGCCAGAGAAATTGTTGAGACCTCAGAGATTCAGTTGCCTACACATAATGAAACTGAAGGCACAGCTATAATAGCAACATGTGAAACTGCAGAAAATGAAAATTTTGATAGTACTGAAAACTCTGAAAATAGCTTACTAAAAAATCTGAACACCACATTAGATCAGTCTTTAGAAGAAAAGACTGGAGCTCTGGCAGAACAGCCTAGACCTGTAGAGTTACTCAGCATGCACATTGAACACAAGGAGAAGCATTTTAGCAAGGACAACAATGAAATGATACGGATGGAATATGACTCACTTTGCAGTGACCAAAATGAATCTGAAATTGAAGCAGCTGTAAGTGCTGATTCTAAGCAACTGACCGAAAATTCTGCAATACATAGTTCTGAAAGTAACATGCCGTCTTCCAATACTGTAAATGAAAAGGTTGAAACTGTAACCCAGACATCTGAAAATCCAGTGGATACAGTAGATAAGTTATAAAAAAAAAAACATAGTCGGAGCTCTAGATTTCTCCAACAACAATTTGGTCTCCCAACAAAGATGCTGTACAAGAAAAGAAGCGCTCTCAGTCTCCATCTCCCAAAAGAGAAACTGGGAGAGAAAGCCAGAAGTCTCGTTCACCATCTCCTAAGAAAGAACCTGCTAGAGGATGGAGAAAATCTCATTCTCAGTCCCCCAAAAAAGATATGACGAGAGAAAGGAGGTATTCCCAATCTCGATCTCCAAAAAAAGACAGTACCAAGGAAGGCAAAAGATCTGAATCACCATCCCCAAGAAGAGACACATATAGAGATAGCCGAAGATCTCAGTCAAAGCTGAAAGATACATTCTCAAGAGAAAAAAATCTAGGTCCTAGAGCAGAGAAACAGAAACTGATAGAGATGGACAGACAGGAGAACCAGAAGGTGGTCCTGATCCATATCTTGGTCTAGGTCACCTTCAAGATCTAGAACAAAAAGTAAGAGTGCCTCATTTGGTAGAAATGAAAGAGGTAGTTACTCTCTTCAGTGGAAGGAAAGATGGACAAATGATGGTTGGAGATGTCCACGAGGAAATGATTGGCACAGAAGGAATGACCTGGAGAAACAGAATGAAAATATGAGAAAAGAAAAAAATGACATCTATCTAGATGCTGAGGATCCAAATTCTGCTGACAAACAGAAATGACTCTCCTAGTTGGGTGACAGAAAAAATAAATTCTGGTCCTGATCCAAGGACCAGAAATCCATAAAATTTAAAAGATTTCCACTGGGAAGAAAACAGAAATGAAAATTCAGGGAATTCTCGGAATAAAAACTCAAGTTCAGGTTGGAGGTGTAATTGTGGATGGGGTAACCACGGCAGAGGCGCATACCGAGGTGGTCTCTCCTATACAGATCACAGTGAGGGCAGGTGGCAAAACCGAAAACCCCTCTCAGGGAATTCCAACAATTCAGGGAATGATTCTTTCAAGTTTGTGGAACAGCAGCCCTATAAACAGAAAAGCGAGCAGGAGTTCAACTTCGACACCCCGGCACACAGGTCAGGGTGGACATCTGCCTCGACCTGGGCAGTGCGAAAGACTCGGCCTGCGGATGTCCAGAACTACTACATGCGGCGAGGGAGGAGTTCCTCAGGCCAGCAGTCTGCGTGGGTGAGACAGGAAGAGGCAGCTGAGCAGGATTCTAACCTAAAAGACCAAACAAACCAGCAGGTTGATGGTTCTCAGCTACCTGTAAATATGATGCAACCACAGGTGGCCGTAATTCCGCAGCAGCTGAATGCCCAGCACCAGCCTGTGGATATCTTCCCGTATTCTGTGGGCGTCCCTACCCCACTGCTGAACATTCAGCGCCACCCCTACGCCCTCCCTGCCCAGATGCCCCTGCACATGCACAGTCATGCCCCTTATGCAGGTCGCTGCTCCTCCCCCAGTAACTCAGGGCCTGCCTCTGCCCCCGCCCTAGCCCTCCCAGCAGGTCAGCTGCCTTGCTTCACCACCAGATGGAAAGCAGTTGCAGGGGATTCTGGCGGCAGCCTCCCACGTGAGTACTAATGCGGGTGCTCCGGCCCAACCTGCTCAGACAGCAGCCCCGGGAAGTGCGGGTCCCGCTCCAGGACCAAGTTCTGCTAACACTTCATCATGGAGTCACAGCAAAGCCTCTAATACTGCTCTAACATTGGCAGAAAGCAAAGTAAGAGTTATGGTGGAAGCCAGCGCAGATAGCTCGAAGACAGACAAGAAATTAAGCATTCAAGAAAAAGCTGTGCAGGAGGTAAAATTGGTGATTAAGCCATTTTACCAAAACAAAGATATCACCAAGGAAGAATATAAAGAGATTGTCCAGAGAGCAGTAGATGAAGTTTGTCACAGTAAGAGTGGAGAAGTAAATCCTACGAAAGTGGCAAGAAAGCCTATGTAGACAGACATGGGCACTCCTGGAAGGGTGGCCAGAAGAAGGCCGCGCAGGAGCCTGTGACATCGCATGGGTGTCAGTCGCAGCCTCGGAGGCCGCAGCAGCACGGCACAGCACGGGCTGAGGGCGGCGCCGCCAGCGGCTGGGACCCCTTTGAGGAGCGAGGCCTGTGCTGCACCGAGTCATGAGTAACTGTGATGGAAACTGATTTTTTTTTAATATAGGATATGATGTTTTGTTCTAAATAAATATAGTTCTGTACTGCAGCTTCCTGATACATACCCTCAAATAAGTAAATTCAAGGGATGGAAAAGGTTTAAAGGAGTGCACTTTTTAGCAGGACTGTGTACTAGGGTGGATGTTGGAAGATGTGCAGCTTTTGGGTTGGACAGTAACCGGTACGTAAATGAGAGGCCTGTGTGCACTGGTTTGGGAAGAAATGTATGTATGATACATTTATTCTGTCAGACTAAAAAGTAAGGGATGAACTTTATGGCTTTCCCCCTCTAATTATAGAAAGTTAATGTATTACCATGAAAAATATTTCCAATAAATAGAATATACCGCCCAAAATAAACCAACATTTAATAAAGTAAGGGATGAGTTTATTTCTTTATTCCACATATAGTGATATCTAAAAAGACTTTAGATATCTTCCTTCCTTCCTTCCTTCCTTCCTTCCTTCCTTCCTTCCTTCCTTCCTTCCTTTCCTTCCTTCCTTCCTTGCTTCCTACCTTCTTTTCTTTCTTTCCTTCCTTCCTTTCTCTCTTTCTTTCTTTGTTTCTTTTTCTTTCTTTCTGCAAAACTGGGGATTGAACTCTGTTCCTTGTGGTTGCTAGGGAATTCTACTGAGCCATCTTCCCGGCCCCTCCCAATTTTCATAGAGTTAATAGGGTTAATGGTTATATTAATGCCATCAAATGTCTAAATTGTGCCAAAATTAGTCTCATTTCATAATAAAACTCATGCTTTGTATTCCAGGAATATCAGGCTCTAAGGACTGGCCAAGTAACTAAAAGTGCTTTTCCAATGAGTAAAAAAATCTGAAAGCTGATGCAAGAGGTTTTCTCTTTCAAGAATTAAATTCAGGAAATCTTGAGATTAAAAGTTCATAAGTGACTCTTTATTCAGTTCTGTATTTTCTGCCTACAGAAAATTATTTGCACTTTAAGTTAAAAGCCATCAGCCCTCATAGAACAAAATGCTTTTTATTAAAAAAATAAAATAGATTATTGTAATTTTATTGCAATTCATGTGATTGCTTAGGATACAAAATCAGAGGCACATGTTTTACTGGATCCAGCTTGTAAGTATTTTTAGCATACTATTTTTGCACATATTGATCTTGCACTGTTTCTTTCTTTCTTCCTTTTTTTGTGTGTGTTTTAGGGAAGGGTCAACACAGGGTATCTAGGGTCTCACTACTAGATGGGACTCTAGGGATCTGCCTGTTTACAGCCTCCCAAGGGGAATATATACTTAAGTACAAAACAATGGAATGTAATGAAATGTAGACCTAAGACATTATTACTGAACATAAAAGAAGGAGTAAAATATAAATAAAATGATATGTAATATAAATTGAATAAAAGAAAGACGAGAATGCTTTGAAACAGTAGAGTGAACTGTTTTCTATAGGCAGGCTCATACTTTCTGAGGTGGTCCACTACATTCTGGGCCCTGTACAAATCCATGGAGCAGAAATGGGCCGCTGAGACACGGAGGGAAGCTGAGCCCAACGTCTGCTCTGATACCTCCTTCCTCAGATGTGGCCAAGATGCCTTCCTGCAGGCACATACCTGCCTCGCTGACAAATCTTATCACCACCTGAACTGCGTGTCTTCATCAGAGGAGACACAGGGTCTTCTGCTTTGCTGATCATTTGTTAATTCTTTGAAGTATAAATAACTAAACTGCATGAGACACACTTCAATATATTGACGCATTTCTCCATTTCTGGGATGAATCCCACTTGGTCTGTTAAATAATCTTCTTGATGATTCTCTGTAGTCTGTTTGCTAATATTTTATTGAGAATTTTGCCATGTATGTTTATCAGGGAGACTGTCTTGCAGTTCTTTTATGGTTGTTTCTTTCACTCTGTTTTGTTATCAGTGATACTTGAGTCCAGGAATCAGCTTGGGAGAATTCCTTCCCTTTCAATTTCACTGAAGAGTTTGAGAAGATTTAGTGTTAAATCTCCTCTAAATTTCATTTGGAATTTAGATGTGAATTCACCATGAGCTGGGCTTTCCTTTCTTGGTAGTTTTTTTTTTTTTCTTTTCATTACAATTTCAATTTTATTGACTGATACTAGATTATTCAGAAATTTGATATTTTCTTAATTCAGCTTCGGTAATTCATGTGTATCAAGAAATATACCCATTTCTCTTGTGTTTTCCATCCTGTGAGAGTAAAGATTTTGGAAATAGGTACTGATGATTTTCTGAACTAGTGTTACTTCACTCTTTTTACTTTTTGTGAGTTTGTACTTTTCTCTCCTTCTTTTGATATGGCCAGGTAGAGATTTATCAATTTTATTTATTGTTACAAAGAATCAACTCTTCATTAATTTTTTGTATTGTCTTCTCCATTGCATTATTATTTTTTTCTGATCTCTTTAATTTACTTCTTTGGCCTTTGGATAAGACTTGCTCCTCTTCTTCTTGGAACTTAAGGTGCAGCATAAGTTTATATATTTGGACTCTTTATGCCTGCCTGATATAACAATATACCACTACAAATTTCCCTCTAAAAACACCTTTCATTACATCCAATAAGTTCCAGAAAGTTGTATCTGCATTTTCATTTGATTATAAATATTGTTTATTTTCTTCATTGATTTCATCTGTGATCCATTGATTGTTCAGGAGGGTGTTATTTAATTTCCATGTGTTAATGAAGTTTTTCAATTCTTTCATCAATTATTTCCAATTTCATTGTACTATGGTCTGCTAATATGAGTGGTAAAATTTCAAATGCTTTACATTCGCTAAAGCATGCTCTACATGCCAGCATATGGTACATTTTGGAGAATGTGCAGCTGAGAAGATTGTGCATTCTGATGTTATAGGGTGGAACACTGTACAGGTCCACTACATTTATTTCTTCACACATTTGGTTTAGTTCTGTTATTTCTTTGGTGATATTTTTGTCTAGTTCATCTATCTCTTTGTGGCAATAGTCTATTAATGCCCCCATTAACATTGTATCATTGCTCAATTTATTTTTATTGAAATTTGTCTTATAAAGTTTAATGCTCTCACATTGAGTTAATATATTTATGACTGTTAATGCTTTCAATTTTGTTCTAAGAAGTATGTAGTGACCTTCTGTATCTCTTTTGGTTAGTCTTGGTTTCAAGTTCACTTTGACATCAACTAGATTAGCTACCCCTGCTTTTTCTCTGAGTTCTTGTCACATGTATTATTTTACATTCTTTGACTTCAACTTTATTAATGTATTTTCTATTTAAATGTGTTTCTTGTATACAACATATTGTTGGATTTTGTTCTTGATCCAATCTTCTTCTTTGGATCGGTACATTGATGCCATTTATATTTCTGGCTATAAGTGACATATATTGGCTTATCATGGTCATGTTATTTTCCTACTGTAGCTTTGCTAGTTTTCCCTGCAGTTTAATTGCTTGATCTATTGATGATTTCTTTCTGTTGTCCTTAACGTCGTGCTCTTTTTTCCAAGTTGTTTTCTTTCAGACCTTAAATACATCACTCCAAGCTCTTCTTGACTAGGTTGTTTGAGTTGATAAATCTGCTGCATTTTTTAATGGTTTTTCCATTATAGGTGATCTGGTTGCTTTCTATTATTAGTATTCTGTTCTTTTCATGGATTTCTAGAATCTTGATTATTATGTTTCTAGGTTTTGATTTATTTGGATTATGGCTGATTGGACTTCTATAATCCTCATTTACTATATTTCAGATCATGTTTTCATAGTTAGAAAATTTTGTGCTGCTACTTCTTCAAATAATCTTTCCATATTCTCTGTACTGACTCCTGCTGTTTCACTGACAACTGTAAATGTTATATTGTTTTCTTAGCATCATTTTGAAACTATTATTTCCAGGTTCTTTTTTATTTTTAAGAGATTTTCCTTTCACAAATGCAGTGCTACCTTTAAGATCTGAAAGTATCTTCAGCTTCACTGAAGCAGTTTTGCCAGCTTTCAGGTGAATTCTTAATTTCCTGGATACCTATATGAACCTCTTCCTTGCATTCTAATTCTTTCCTGCATTGTTCATTTAAAGTTTCCATCATTTTTCTATTATTTTCTATTTTTTATCTATGTCTTCTTTAAATGTGCTGAGAAATTATTTCATGATCGTAGTTGTTCCTTTCTTTTTTTTTTTTTAACCAAAGAGAATATTTCTGACATGATTTCTTCTGTAGCCTGATCAAGTAATTTCTGTACTCCAGTTGCTATCTTTCAGAAATGCCAGGTTTATGACTTCCAAGTTTTTCTATGTCCTTGTGTCCCAGATTTGTTCTGGGTGGTCTGGAGGTCTCAGATTGCCTTTTGTTCCTTCATTTTGCAGAGTTTTCAGTGCTCATCAGTGATGATGGGGGTTGGGGAGTGGTTCAGTATAGCTCCTGTCACAGTGAGGCTGGGGTAGGCTCACTAAAGCTCCTACTCTGTGGTGTTCAGCATGGCTTTTATGATGTTGGGGGGTGTAGAGCATGGCCCAACAGATCCCTGTAGCTGTCTGTGGCTCAGCCTGCCCACCTTGCTGGTGGCATAGGGGAGGGCCACAACTCAGTAAAGTTTCTATAACAATGGAGAGGTAGGCTCAACAGATATCCATAGCTCTCCTGAGCCTCAGCCCACCTTCTGTGATTGTGTAGGGGAGGAGAAGCGCAGCTCAGAAAGCTGTGATTTTGGCGAGGAAGGATGGGCTCACCAGGGCTCTGTAGCTGCTCTTGGCTCCACCTGCCTTCCCATGGTTTTTAAATGACTACTAAACACTGTACTGGTACATTATACCAATATGCATGCATAGTTGCATGTTTGTAGGTTTATCTTTGAATTTTATTGTCAAACAGGAAATTTGACAGTGCTCTGATTACATATATTCAAATCTAACAGAGTAAACCAGGATATTTACATTCTTTTTTATTGCAATGTACAGTTCATCTGGACTGATTATATTTTTTGTATTACTTTTTTTGACAAAATGGATATATCTGAACTATTCTTTTATTATTTTTTTAAACTGTTTTTTATGTATTTGGTACAAGGTCTGACTACACAGCTCAGAATCATAGTGATCCTCCTGTTTTCAGCCTCCCCAGTGCTGGGATTACACATATGCACCCCCATGTATGGACTAAGTGGCCAGCTCAGTGCATCCAAGGGCAAGACCAGCACAGCCTGTGATACAAGGGGTCAATCCCAGGTCCCTGTGTTTGCCTAGGCAGGTGCCTCGTCTGCTGAGCTACCTTGCCAGCCCTATTCTTAGAAGAAAGAATGTTCTGTGATTTTAATATGAAACGTCTGGCCAGACATTATAGTGTTTTGTCTGTTTTCAATTCCTTCTGCTCTGTTTAAATGATCTCTTTTGGGCTGGGGAGATGGCTCAGTGCAATAAGTGCTTCCCTGGCAATCACAAGGGACTGATTAAATCCCCAGTTCCACCAAAAAAAAAGTTCTCTTTTCATATATATTTTATTTTGTTGCTAATTAAGATGATTGGTGCATTATAGATATACAAAATAATCACATTCATCATAGGATATTAATACGTGTGCATGAAATACTTTATATCTTTTTTTCAGTCCCCTCCCCTTCCTTAAGCCCCCTTTTCCTTATTTAAAAAATCTTTGCTTCCCCCATTTTCCTTGATTTTTTTTTTCCTTTTCATTTCATTCTCTGGCATCCCCAGTTCCCTTTCCCAGCCAAAATTTTCTTCCTCTTGCACCATATATGTTACATGTTTTAGCTTTTGCTTATGTTTTTGGATTCTCACAGGAGAGAAACCATGTGATATTTGTGTATGTCACTTAAGAGTGTTGTCTCAAAGAGCATTCATTTACTCAGAAAAATCTCAAGTTAATCTTTATAGGAGAATAATACTCCATTTTACTTTTTAAAAAACTACATCTTTTTTATCCATTCATTAGTTGATATTTTTTGGGCTCTTTCAAAGATTTGCAAACTGTGATGCTGTTAAAATGTGTGTAGGTATTACTGTGGTATGATATTTTTAATTCTTTCAGGATCATACTAAGAAGCGAAAAATCTAGGGCATATTTAGTTTTGTGAGGAATCTCCGCACTGATTTCCACAGCGATTGTCCCAGCCTGCACCCACACCAACAGTGGGTTCCTTTTTCCCCACAAATAATAACAGCATTTGATATTATTTGACTGTTTGATAAGTGCCATTCTTCTGTAGTGAGATGAAATTTGCCTCTCTCCAATTAACAGTAATGTCCTTTTTTCATTTATTGTCCTCTTTTTACTTATTTGAAAAGTAGCTATTCATTTAGGATGCCCATTTTTGAACTGAATGTTTAAATAAGGTGGAGCCATGTTTTTGGGTTTCTTTAAATTCAGGATATTAATCCTTTGTCTGAAGAAAAGCTGTCAAAAAGTTTTTCCTACACTGGAATGTCTCTTCACTTGTCCATCATTTCTTTTGCTGTGCTGAAGTGGTGAAATTCCAGTTGCTGATTCTTTGTAATATTGCCCATATGATGGTACATTTATTCACAAAGTCTTTGCCTATAGCTATGTCTTTATGTGCTCTACCTACTCTCATCCAGAATTTATTGTTTCTTTTTTAATGTTTGTGTTTTGATCCATTTTTATTTTAGTTTAGCGCATAGTGAGATTAGTTATTAGTCTTCAGTATATTGAGATCTAGCTATTCTTGATACATTCATTAAAGGCTATCTCCCAGTGAAGATGTTTAGCCTCTGTACTGGAGATAAGGTGGCTGAGTGTGTTTGGAGTTAGTTCTGCATGTTCTACTCTGTTCCATTGATTCTCAGGTTTATTTCTGTGTATTTGTGTTTGCTGGTACAATGCTGTCTTGTCACAGTAGTTTCATTGTTTAATTGAAAGTCAGGAATTGTGTTGCCTCCTGCTTACATTTGTGGCCCTAAAATTTGCTATCTTAGGTCTCTTTTGGTCCCAAATAAAGATTATGATTGTTTTCCTCAATTCTGTGATGTCTGCCATTGGTATTTTTATTATTATTATTTTTTTATTTTGTAATTTTTGTTTTATTGAAGTACAATATCAATGAGATAGTTTTAAGATACCTTGACAAGATGGATTGATAAATTAATACATTGCAAACTGTTTTCATAATGTTTTGGTATCATATAAGGTGCATACATGAAATTATACTTTCAGACATTATTATACTGTATGTCTCTTATCATTAAATAAAGAGAATGCAGCTCTTTGTGTATCTTATTTTTTATACCTGAATTACATCAAAGTTTCAATAATTAATACTTTTTACCTTGTTATTTTCCTAGTGGTTGTCTATAGTACTAGAAGCCCTGACATAATATCCTATCCAACCACCATTAGTGCAAATCTTGCCTCTCATAGGATTATGTAGAAGCACAGCGTTATCTATCCCAACTGTACTGTGTATACACACACATCATGATTTTCCCTTTCTATACCCCTTCCTTTGTCTGCACCTGTCAAAGGTGGGCACTCCATTGTCATTCAACTAACCTAGGTGCTTGAACTTGACAACACAGTCCAACACAGTCCAGCATTCCACAACAATAGTGAGTTATTCAAAGAAGTTATTGACCATAACCATTTACAGCTCAGCTTAATATTATGGCTCCACGATGTATACTTCATTTTTATACTTTTCTGCTGGATGGTTAAGACCTAGATAGAGCAAGACTTATATACCAACACATGTACTTTATGTTCTTATGTGGTCAGTGAAGTCCCCTCAGGGTTTATCTTGTAGTCCTGTACATTATTCTGTAGATCCTTTGTCTGTGTCATCCATGTGGATGAGTCATGGCCAATGCTTGACCACTTTGCTCTCTGTGACAGCTTGAGAGAAAGTTTTCCTTCATGTGACTCTCCCCAGGCACACTATAGAACCTCAGTCTCTTTCCTCTGTGGCTCCATAATCTCCTTGTTCAGAAAATTTGGAGCTCAACTGAGTTTCATGATGTTGCAGTACAGGTTCTCCTATGTCCTGAGTCTTCACTGACCTTGAAATTCTAGGGTCAAAATGTTGGCTGGCCTTGTGCTATTAGTATTTTAATCAAGATTTCATCATGTGTATCAAATTTTAAGAATAGGACCATTTTTCACAATATGGGTTCTTCATATTGGAAGGAATATCACTTCATTTTCTGACATACTCTTTGATCTCCTTTTCAGAGCCCTGTGACTTGCAATGTAAAGATATTTTACTACTTTTGTTAGATTCTTAAGTAAAATGAAAGGTGTGGCTTCAATTTTTGTCTCAGTAATTTTGTTATTTGTGTACAGAATTGATATTTATTTTTTTAAACTTATTTTCAGTTATGAAACTAACTTGTTTATTAAATCTAGAAATCCTTCGGTAGATTTTTGGGATCCTCTACCTAGATTATCTTATCTAATGTCTGTGGTAAATATTTTTAGAACTATATAGAATGGTGATAGTGAACATCCCTATTTTTGTTCCTGATTTTAGAGTGAAAGTTTACAGTTTTTGATATTTAGTGTGATGTTGGTTGTTGGTTTGTCATAGATGGCTTTTATCAAATTGAGATTAAGGCAGATTTTCCAATTATTATTTGAGTTTTTAACAAGAATGTATGTTAGAGTTTGTACATGCTATTTTAGGTCTCTTCTGGCTCCAAATAAATTTTAGGACTGTTTTCCATAATTCTGTGATGTCTGCTATTGATATTTTGATCACGATTTCATTATATGTATATCAAATTTTGCATTTGCATCAATCTAGATCACGTAATTTTTGTATTTGGTTTTCTTAGTATGATGACTTATACTAATTGATTTGCATATGTTGAGCCATTCTTGCATCCTTGTAATGAATCTTACTTGGTCATGGTGTATACTCTTCTTGATGATTTGCTGCGTTCTCTTTGCCAGTACATTATTGAGAATTTTTATGTCTGTGTACATTAGGGAGATTGGCTTGTAGTTCTCTCTTTTTTGGTTGGATCTTTCTCTGGTTTTGGGTGCTTGTAATACTTGCATCCGGGAATAACTCTGAAAATATTGCTTCCCTTTTGATTTCATTAAGGAGCTTAAGGAGTAACAGCATTAAAAATCATTTAAACATTTGATAGAATTTAGCGGTGAATATTTTAGGAGCTGGATATTTCTTTGGTGGCATGTTTAATTACATATCCAATTTTATTGATTTATATGGGTTATGCAGAGGTTTTATAATTTCTTGTTTTAGCTTTGATTGTTCCTATGTATCAAGGAAGGTATTCATTTCTTCTGTTATCCATCTTATTCCATTACAGGTTTTCTAAGTACAGACTCATGAACCTTTGGCTGTCTGCAGAATCTACTGTTATTTTCCTCTTTCATTCATGGTTTTTGAGGGTTTTTTTTTTTTTTTTTTTGATGAAGTTAGCTAGGTATTTATCAATTTCATTTACCATTTCAGAGAACTAATTCTTTAACTCGCAGATTCTTTGTATTATTTCCTTCATCTCAATTACATTAATTTTAGCTCAGTTTGTAATGTTCTCCCTTTTATGAACTTCAGGCTTCACTTGCTACTCTCTTTCTAAAAGCTTGATATTGAAAGTTAGGGTTTTTTTTGTTTGTTTGTTTGTTTGTTTGTTTTTTGGCCTTTTTACTGTATTGTTTTAATTTATTTTGAGGAGAGTATAAAAATAATTGATAAGATGCCAGAAATTGTACACCTTTAGAAGAAAAAGATAAGAGATATGCAAGCATGGTTTTTGTATTGCAATTGCTGTTTTAAATGTAGGTGCTCAGAGTGCGGATATCAGCATATAGAATTAATCAAAGTGAAAATTTAAACATTAACTGCTATTTTCAAAAACCCAATTAAAATTAGTAGTACAATCATCTCAGCTATCCTGTGTATACACTTGCATGATTTTCTCCCTTCTTTTTTTTCCTCTGTTTTTCTTCAGTATTTATTCCTTGTAGTCAGCTTCTTTTCATTTTACTATATTTATTGTATTTCTTATACCTTTCAGATTTTATATTTTTTTATGTTCTTACACTAGGGAAACTTGAGCTCTTTCTGCTTTCCTCATGTGAGGTTCATTGCTATAAATTTCCCTCTCGGGACCTTGTTAGGGTTTGTGTCCAGGTGTCCCCCGCAAAGCCTCACACACTCATGGGGTGGCTTCTGGTGTTTGTGATTGATTATTGTGGTTGTGGATGCTGCACCTGCGCTGGGGCAGGTGATTTGGATTTTAATGTGAAGAAGTAAGAGAGCTTAGCTGCTTCAGCTGCTGCTACTTTTCTGTTCAATCTTGCTGTTTGCCACTGCCATGAAAGGTTGCCTTCTGACTTGGCGCCTGCTAAATACGGACTGAAACCTCCAGTATCTATGAGCTTAATAAACTTTTCCTTCCCTAAGCTGGGTGTCGGATATTTGTCCCAGCAATGAGTAAAAAGGTAACTAAGACAGTCCTCTTTTATGGCATCCCATAAATTCTAGTTATATCAGAATTATCATTTAATTATAAAAAGCTTTAATTTCTTCTTTAAATTGTTCTGTACCTTATTAGTTATTCTGGTATATATTACCTAATATCTACATATTTAAGGAATTTTCGTGCTTTGTTTTTCCACTGATTTTCACTTTCATTGTGCGGACTGATAATACGCATGGGATCATTTCAATTCCTTTATATTTATTTAAGCATTTTGTCATGACAAGTGTCTAGATGTTCTGAGACAGTCTCTGTGTCAGAGTTTTTCTACATGTGGCTGAATGTAGTTTTGATTAATACATAGTACAGTGCTAGAATGAATATTTCTAAGATTAAGTGGGGTTACTGTTGGATCAGTCCACTGATTATTGGCACCACCCTAATCACAATAAACTGTATACAACATGAGGGCTATAAATCCACTTGTCTCTTCGCCTGCCAGCTTTCTGATTTTGCTGTCTAGTGGGAAGCTTGAATTAATTGTCCTCTGCCATGCCCCTCTGCCTTGGAGCCGCAAAATTACAGACTAAAAAGTCTACAAATTGTAAGCTAAGTAAACCTTTGCTTTCTTAACTTTGAATGTGGGTCTTTTATCTCAGCAATGAGAAAAATAAAGGAGACAATATTTTATGAGCAATTGTGTGGCTTATTTTGTAGAAGTAGGCATACTCTTTGAGCACAGGGACCACTTTGAATCTATTTTTATTTTTCTAACAGTAGATAGCAGAAAATGGATAGCACTGACTTTAATTCAATGTTCTTAATCAGAAATGCATGTTAGAATCATAAAAATAGGTCTCAAAAATGCATTTGCAAAACTATCAAGCTTCAGTTATAATTCAGGTTGATACAAAATCCAAATGCCTTTATTTAAAAATGTGATTTTATTAGTTATTATAGATTTAATAAATAACATTAAAAAAATTTAAAAAACTGTGAGATAAAGCTGCATTTTGCATTTTGTGAAAAAATTTTTAATTATATGAATAAATTATTCTCGCTACCTTACAAATAAACTAACCAATGGAAAAAATACTCTATTATTGTTCACAAAAATGAAATGTGTAATTTTTTATATAAGAAGAAAAAGTGACTGAATTAATCATACAAGTTTTACTCAGTGTTGCTTAAATTCTTCTATTCATGTCAATATAATAAAGCTTCCTCATCTCTGGGAATACATTCCAGCATTGTCATAAACACCTACACCCCTGGATATGACCAGATCCCTTATGTACTAAGTATGATTTGATGAAATTAGATTTTTGATGGTCTGTGTTTCAACATGTGTTTCTTTCAAGGTCATATTGGATTTATCAAACTAGTTTCTATATTTCCAGTGCATGTTAATTTGAATTTAAAATATGTTCATCCAAGAGTAAGTTGAAATATACACCTATGATAAAGTTTAATTTATAAATTAGGCATGATAATAGATTAACAACTAATAAATACAATAACACACTGTGATAAAATTACTTCACATTTATTCATTGCTATTTCATTTAATATTTTTGACTAGCAGTAACTGAAAATGCAGAATGTGAAGCCATATGTAAGTGACCATGGATATTTTTATCGTTAGTTTGTTGGTTGCATAGCATTTCTATACGGATACCTTTTATGAGTCCTTCAGGCAGCATTTAGAGTTCTTTCTTTGTGTGGTAGCAGGTGTTGAATTTAGGACCATGTGCTTGCCAGGCAAGTGCTTATTGTACTGAGCTATCCCTCGGGCAAAGTTGTTGTGTTTTTGCTGATTCAGGATGCCTTGGGGCAACCTGGTAAGACATGAGGATCTGAGGATCAAGCCACAGAATCCTTACCCTAACTGCTTTGCTTAAACAGGAACTTAAACAACTGAGTTAATGGGCAGGCCCCTAGGCTTCTTCTGCTGTTTCAATGTTATCAAAAATGCAGCAAAGGTATTACTTTACATAAATATTTATCATAGCAGCATAAGGACCAAGAATACCACTTGCAGATATTAAGAGTTTCATAAATGAAAAGATTTGATGTCATGAGAAATGCCCTCATTTATAAAATTAATCTTCTAAGACCTGTTTGCTAATTTCCTTAAGATGAAATGCTAGTCCCCAAAGTATTTTCAGAATTTTGTTACCAACATTTACGTGTGTGGTAGGGCCTGACAATATTCAAATGCCTCCATCTTCAAAAAAGTGGGGAATGGGCCTTGGAGATAGCTCAGTAGAATGAGCGCCTGCCTGGCAAGTGTAGGGTCTTGAGTTCAATCCCCAATATGGCAAAAGAAAAAAAGAAACAAACAAACTGGGGATTGCTATTCTTGATAATCTTATGAATTTGAAAACTAAATATATCTCACTAGTATTGAAATGTACATGATTATTAAAATATAAGTGGAAAAAAGTAAGTGTATCTGTGATTTTTAATTTTTACATATTTATTTGTAACTGGCTGTAAGGAAAACTTTAAAGAATAAAAGTCTGACTCTCCTTCTTGAAAGGTATTTATTTATGTGTCCATTACAGTTACCTTTCAGCATATATAGCTGAAAATTTATCTTGATTGGAAGTAGTCATCTAATGTGGTTTCATGTATATGTATATATATATATATATATATATATATATATATATATATCTTTTTTTTAATATATTTAGTATAGGGTATCACTATGCAGCTCAGACTCTTAGTGATCCTCCTGTTTTTGAGCCTCCCCAGCACTAGGATTACAGGTGTGTGCCATGATGCCTGACTGAAGTCATTGGCTCAGAGGAGTTGGGGGTCAGGGTGCAAGGAAATAGTTGGAGGTGAGTACAGGTGCTTGGTGCTGCATGGAGGTCAAATCGATCAGCTTTACCATATGTCTTCACATGAATGTCAATAGTGGCTCTTTGAGTCATTTCAGTAGATTTTTCTTGCAATGTCCCAACATGATAAATTAATTAACTAACTGACTATACTGACTATAACTGTGTTATGCATAGCATTGTCAGGGTTTTGTTCCAAACACTTAATTTTCTCATCACATTGAGTTTAATCCATGTAGTATTAAATCTTGGAAATATATGTATCAAGAAGTATCTCATAGGGGCCAGGGAGATGGTTCATTGGAATAAGTGCTTCCCTGGCAAGTGCAAGGGTCTGAGTTCAATCCCAGGTTCTTTTTTTTTTTAATTCTTTTTGTTTTATTGAACAACAAATATCAATGAGACAGTTTTAAGATACCTTGACAAGAGGGATTTGATAAATTAATACATTGCAAATTGTTTTCATAATGTTTTGGTATCATAGAAGGTGCATACATGATATTATACTTACAGACATTATTATACCGTATGTCTCTTACCAGTAAAAGAGTGTAGCTGTTTGCGTATCTTATTTTTTATGCCTGAATTACATCAAAGATTCAATAATTAATACTTTCTACCTTGTTATTTTCCCCAATCCCTAGTTCTTAAAAAAAAACACCAAGAAGTATCTTATATATGGATTCTAAGTTACTGTATGAGTATTCTTTTCTTTCTACTTCTCTTAACCTACTGAGAAAAGTAGGTGACAAAGTTCTCTGAATTTTGTTTTAGGTAATTTTGTCATTTTTGAAGCCCAAAATGCAATTTAAACTTTTTTATTTATCTTTTCAACACTGAAAAATTTTGCATTCCAAAAATTGCAAAATTAAGGATATTGGTAAAAACACATTCATTTTAGGCCCTTAAGTTGTTCAGTACCACTGAATCTACAGAAATGAGTACTGTGCACTGATGAGAAGAGTGAAGAGTGACATGCCTAAGAAATGAGCCCTTGAGGCGTGCCTGAAAAATTAATTCCCTAAATCTAAAAGGAAGAGATAAAATAAATAAGGTAAAATAATTTGGAAGCAAAACAAATAGCTTCAAAAGAACAACTGAATGTACAAATTTGGGGGAGATGTTCTTTGTATGAAACGTTTTTGAAAAACAGATATAAAGGGCTGGAGATATGGCTCAGTGGCACAGTGCCTGCCTGGCAAGTACAAGGTTATGAGTTTGATTCCTGGTACAAAAAGAAACCAGAAAACGGGGCTGGGGAGATAGCTCAGTGGAATAAATGCTTCCCTGGAAAGCACAAGGGTCTGAGTTCAATCCCCAGTTCCACCAAAAAAAAAAAAAAAAAAGCAAAAACAAACATAGGATTTAACACTTATAGGAAGACAAATAGAGTCTTTGTTTAAATATTGTCTTTATAATATCTTTATAATAATCTTTATTAAATATAATCTTTATGATAATTTTAAATTTTGCTTATAAAGATAATCAATTTTATTGCACATTCTTTCCATATTTTAAATGTTTATGTACTCATAGTGATTTAAAAGGACAGGTCTCTACTACATAAATGTAATTATCATACATAGTCCTTGATATTCCTTGGATTTAAAAGAATGTTACAAATTTTTTGTATTTAGGATTATATTTGAATCTTTTTTTCCTACAATATATATAGCACATTTCTTTTCATGAATCTATATTATTTAAATGAACATGAGCCTTTTTCCTCTTTTATGTACAAATAGTTCAATTAGTTTTAACTGACTAAAACCTTATGAATTCTAGAGTCTCTGAGGTCTAAAAATTTCTAAGCAAAACTACTCAGACTATAGGAGTGAGAAGAAAGATACAGGTAAATATATTAAACTTTTTTCAGGCACTCCCAATGTTTCAGGGATCTTTATAGTAATATGTTCTAATACTTTACATATTTTGTTTTTATTTTCCTGTCTTCTTCTTTTTTTTTTTTTTTTTTTGGTAGAACCAGGGATTGAACTCAGGCCCTTGTGCTTGCCAGGGAAGTGCTTACTCTACTGAGCCATCTCCTTAGACCCAGTCTTCTTTGCTTAGATCAAAAATAGTACTAGTGTTCTTCTTGCTTACTTAAACATAATGTATAATACAGTTTGTGACAATGAGTTTCATGTCATTTCCTACAACTTTATTATAAGGGCTGGGGGTGTTGTTCAGCAGCACAGTGTTTACTTGTCAAATGCAAGGCACTGAGTTCAGTTCCTGGTACTAAAAAACAAAACAAGAGAACCCACAAAAATTTTTGCTATGAATATTACTAGTGTAATTGTTGAAAATATTTTGATTAACTTTATATGACAGGCTCAGGCTTCCACATCCTTATGACATTTTCATTTTCCAGCTAAAAGAATTTTAGATGAAATATGTACATGTACTTTGTGTAAGTACACAAATTACATTAATGTGACACATTTCAGAAAGATCTTGAGAAAAATCTGACATTAAATATAATTATACATTACAGCACAGAGATGAGAACATTCATATCTTGCTGCACGTAGTCAAATTTAAGTTTCAAGCTGAAACTTGTAAAACTATTTATTTTGTTTTCCTAAATAAATATTTGAGGCAAGGAAGTAATTCCAACACAAAGTTTCTCAAAAACTTGAAAAAATTTAGAACCATACTTTCTCATTAAAATGATGATGAATAAGGACTGGCTAGATATCTCAGTGGATTAAAGTGCCTGGTTAGGCAGATGCAGAGTCCAGGGGTTTGATCCCCTACACGCCATCCCATCCTCCTTCGGGCTTGCTGGGACAGTGATTAAGACTGGGTGTGGTGGTGCATGCCTGTAATCCCAGAGCTTGGGAGCCTGAAAATAGGAGGATCACTATGAGATCTGTATAGTGAGATCCTGTGGACTCTACACTAAATACATAAAAAAGATGAATACAATTAATAGGAATGATTATGAGCAAAGACTAAAATTTTACTTTTCAATAATGTTTAACTCCAAGGCTAGCATAGGAGCAACATTGTACCATGGACCCAGTCCATAATTTTGTAAATAAAATTTATTGTCAAACAGATATGTGCTTCAATTTAATGCTCTCTCTCTCTCTCTTGCTCTATAACAACAGGTACAACTTCAGTAATTACACAAGACTGAACTTTAAAGGAAATATCCACTCTCTGTTTAGTAGATAAAGTTTGTGGATTCATTATGCTTTTATTTTTCTGTCTACATTTGAACTTAAGTAACTACAATAGGGTTAGCACTAATGCAATTTACAAATACATTGATATAATAAAATGGGAATCAATTGTAGGTTTAAATGACATATATTCACCTAGTGTTTTTCTACATAAAATTCAACCTTATGAGTTTTGACTTTAAAAGCATTGCATTGAAAACCAATCTTAGAGTCCTTACTCTGAGCTCAATATTTGGGAATACTCATGGGGACCACATAGTGTAAGATCACAGCTTCAGGAAAGTTACATGTAATACAGCAGAAGAAAGAGAGCCAAATAAACTTATGAATCCTGATTTCTTAAAGATGTTGATGGGGTCCTTCCTAGGTCCTTAAGAACATGATCATTAGGAAGACTTTGATGTAGTGTTTCAAAGAGGTTGAGGGTTGCTTCCTTTTATGACTGCATAAGGACTAGGATTAATGTGTCATTCAAATATCTACTAAAGATAACCAGTACCACAATTTTATGTAAATTCTCAAATATCATAAAGGTATTTGAACTTTGCAGAAAGCTCAGCAGTGGTTTAGGCAATAGCAGTGGCTTATAAAAGTATAACACAGAGATATGACTGTTAAATATTTTCTAGGAATTTCATAGCCTCCATGAATAGCACACAGCTTGTGCCAGGTTGGGACATTAGTTACATTTCATAAAAAGTGGATTTTTCATTTTTTTCGACACAGTGTGTGGTTTCTTGTTTTTTGCTTAATTTAGTTGGTGGGTTTTGGTCGGTTTTTCGTGCTAGCGTCAGACCCACAACTTCACACCCAGTAAGCGAGGCCCTTATCACTGAGCTATGCTCCTCACTGTGTGGATGTTTTCAAGGAAAAATATTTTTAATATTCATCATGGTGGGGAGCACAACTACTCTGCATTCTTATGTGGCACTTTATTGATACCAGCCTTTTGTTATAACTGGATTATTTTGGGGTGGGTGAGAGCAAATAGCAATGATGGTGTTCTCCTAGAAATCACACAAAATGATAGTATTTTTAGATGTACAAAACTGGGTGACCTCCTTCTCTGTCCAGTGATTCCTTCTATGAATGTCTCAAAGGACTAATAGCACAGATTTACTAAGAAATAGCTGGAGAGTAAAACAAAACAATCATAAAATAATTGTTATTACTGTTTTCCTTTTTACTTAGCATCATTGCTGTTCATATTATATAACCATAGAAACCAACTGAAACAGATGGAGCAGTATGTTTGCTTTTCTTTAAATGCAAAACATATATATTTGAATTCCTAACATATTTATAATCTCCAAGGTCAATTTCCCACATAAAATTAAATCAAATCCAATTTATAGAAATGAAAACTCACCACCTTTATGAAAACTGCACTCTATTTGAAATGAATATATTAGAGAGAAAAAAAATTGCACTGGAAAACAACTCCTTTTTATGACTGTACATATTATTTTAGTGACAAAACCTCCACGGTATAACAAATACTTTAGGCTTACCAGATAGATTTCCATTCGATACTTGAGAATAACTACTTAATTTTCCCTATCTTTAATTTAGAAAAACTATTACATACACCTATTACAAACATCTGAGTCCATTAGACGTTTGCAGTCCATCTGCATCAGTCCCTTTTCACATTGCTGGGAGACAATGCCCAGAAAAACAAGTTATTTTTTTACTTTATTTTTTAATTTATTGAAGTACAAATATCAATCAGACAGTTTTCAGATACCTTAACAAGACAGATTCGATAAATTAATACATTGCAAACTGTTTTCATAATGTTTTGGTATCGTACAAGGTACATACATGATATACTTTATACATTATTATAGCAGATGTATCTTATCAGTAAATTAAGAGTGTAGCTGTTTACTTATCTTATTTTCTTATACCTAAATTATATCAAAAATTCAATAATTATTTTCCTAGTGGATGACTGTAGTACTAGAAGCCGACATAATATCCTGTCCTACCACCATCAGTGCAAATCTTGCCTCTCATAGGATTATGTAGAAGCACAGCGTTATCTATCCCAACACATCATGATTTTTTCTTTCTATACCCCTTCCTTTGTCTACAACTGTCAAAGGTGGG